>BMAO01033402.1:0-127923 GCA_019973975.1 Trichonephila clavata
AATTGCATATAAGAGCACTGAGGGTGGAAAGAGGCTGAAAAGAAACAAATTAGGATGACCCACGCCTTGCACAATATTTAAGACAAGTTTTACTTCTTATCGTGTAAAGTTGCACAATAACTTCAAAAACAAATATCCTAAGACTGGAAATTGCAAGTCGACCGAAGAGATTTTTTAAAAAACTATTTATAACTTTATTTTATGTATTAATTTTACTAAGACAAAGGGTACGAGTTTGGAGGCAATAGTATATTGACAATCAAAGGTGTATTCCCTTGAGGTACTCACTATGCACAATCCTTACAAAACCCTTATTATTTATTCTAATGTAAACATTTGCTCATTTATTTATTACAATATTCTCAACCTAAGTGCTCTCAAAACCACTATTATTTCAAACACATTAAAGTTGTTCATTTTCATATCAAATAAATTGTTCATTCTAAAAAGAGTAAATCGAATAGAAACCAAAAATTCTTAAAACCACATTAACATATCAATATAGTATCAACATAAAATTCTCAAAATAAAAATATCAAATCTTGGTATTGATTCAGTAAAACACTTAAAACACTGTAAAGTTATCAATTCTCATGTTAAATATCAAAACAAAAAATGATCAATATGAAATATATGCAGTTTACTTTCAAAACAAAACATAGCATTAAGTAAATTTAATCCGAAATTTCAAAAGGTAAAACCGAGATCCCTGGAAACGCTTTCAAAATGGTAATAACATTCACAATAATATATACGTAGAGTTGACTGCCCAATCAAGTAATTTAAATACAATCGAGAAATAAAAATAGTTTGTTACACATATATTGAAAAAACATTAGAATTACCCATAATAACAGTACAATGGTGGTAGGGACCAAAGAATAATTTAAAAAAATAAACAATGGGGGTAAGACCCATAATATTGAAAGAAATACTGGGGTAGAACCAGACACATAAGAAAAACCGCTGGGGCATAACTAGGCTTATAAAAATAAAAATGCTGGGGTATAACCAGGCTTTAAATAAAGAAACTATATTGGTACCACTACCATACTACACCCATTTCATATGGAAAACTTTAAAACATAAATATTTTCAAAATATCTAAACCATAAATTAAAATCATTGTAGGTTTCTGGATCAAAATAGATTGTTATAAATAACACTTTAAATTTGCTTTCAAATTATTATGCATACTAATTACAAAATCTTTCTTAAACATTTTAAAATAAATTATTAAAAACCAGTAAGGAAAAATATACAATCAATTTAGAATTTCCAGATAATTTCAAGTGACAGAAGAAAAATGCACGGTTTATTGTATCGATGAAAACTTCAAGCTTCTTTAACACGCTCATCAAAAATCGCTGAGCGCATCATTTAACCTTTACGTTTTAAAACATATACTTGTAGCACTTAAAAAGAAATGTAATCCAATCTGGCTTTTTCCACTGATGATAAAACCTTTTCTTTTTTCACAATCTCGCACACTTTGAAAATAATATGAAAATGAAATTTTTTTTCTTTTCCACATATTCGCACACCAAATTTGAAGCTATTGGACAACGGTGAAAAAAAAGGGATTTTACCGTTTTTGACGAATGGAACACTTTTTCACATCTTACGATTAATGGGCAAATCCACAGATTTTTTTTTTCATTGGAAGACAGAACTAAGGATCGAATTGTAGAATGATTTTTTTTTAAACATATGTTTGCTGAGCACCTTTCGACGTTGCATTTGGAACACGGAACTGTTTTTACTAATATTCAGTCATTTTGGTAACCCTATCAGGGCGTGGCAAGTGGTTTCTTTCCCGCGCAGGAAAATATCCTGGCGACTTTAATAATAAGACGAGGCCATTGAAATGTATTCTTTATATGAGATTGATGAGGCAATCTTGAGTTTAATCTTGTTTATTGTACACTGAACATGAAGAAACACAGATAGACGAAATCACAATAAACAACAACAACACCAACAAAAAGCACAAAACAAGCTGCAGCCGGCTACATGTTGAAGCAGACAAATACAGAAGCGAAAAGAGAACGGTCTCCAGGAATCTCGCTATTTATAGGCGCTCAAATCACATGATCTGAGTGGGTAGCAAGATGTAGTTTAAAATATTCTCGCTAGGCGGATGGCTAATTTAGTACTAAAACGTTGGTCCTGAAGGGATGGACCATAGATAGTTAAAAGTTATTTTAAAGGATTATATTACTGGGATTATTACATATATATATATATTATATATATATATATATATATAAATGCGTGTGCGATTTATATATTTTATCTGGGCAATTATTGCATTAGGAAAATCAACGTCAGTTTTTTCTTATTTTTCATCCACGAGGGAAATTCATATTTTCTATTTAATCTTCATCGGTTGGAAGTTTAAATTATTGCAAGTATCTTTAAAACTTTTAACCGCACAATTTTTTTAAGAAGAATTCCATCTTAGTTCTCAAGATATAAATAACAAAGTTTTTTTGTAAGCAATTTATTTGCTTTACTAACAAAAAATTTTACTAGTATATTAAATAAAACATTATGTTGTTTGCTTAACTCGTAAATGAATAATATAATTTTCATTGAAGGATTAGGTATATATCAATTACTTCTATTATTTTTATGAGAATATAAATCATATCCAAAAGAAAAGGAGGTTTTCTTAAATAAAATGTGTTCTCTAGATCATTTTATTCATTTTAACGTTAACACACAGATTTTATATTATATATATATATATATATATATATATATATATATATATATATATCTTGTATACCAGAGTACGTCTCTAAAGGTATCCGAGTAGGTTCGGACACCAATTTTTCAAAAATCTATTTTTTGAAGAATTCAATTGATTTGAAGAACATAAATAGGCTTAAAAAGTCATAATTATTAAATAAATAACATGTACTAACCTTTGGCTTTGAAAAAAAAATATTTCTATGAAAATTTAGCAAAATTTTCCAAGTTAAGAAAAACGCCATAAATGAAAATATATTGGACATAATGTAGTTTTAATTCCATTGATCTACTTCTTGATCCATTTAAAGTGTCGCGAACCACACGATTAAAAATATTTTAAGAAATAATAATTTTATAAGCATTTAAATTTGATGTTAGTGATTTTTCGTCAAAATTACTGCATGTTCTAAGCTAAAAATAACTGTAAAATGTGATTAAATGTAGGTGCCTAAAAACCTGCGGTTTGTTACTCTCTGAAGGGCCCATAACATACATGTTATAAATTTAATTGAATTTGATTGGATTGTTTTTGAGATATCCCATTTTTCGTGCACAAATTATCACAAAAATTTAATTCTTCAAAAAACGCATTAAAAATATTTTTATAACTTAGGTAAAGTAAATGCTATAAAAACAACTTAAAATCCTCTCTAGTTTTATGTATTAGTTCTTCTTCCTCAATAATTATATTTCTTTTTTCCCTAATGGCCCAAACAACACCAAACACCTAAAAAGCACTTTTTCAACCTAGTCGGATATCTTAATTTCGTTAGAAGTTTATTAAATAAATATGATATCGGTTCTGTATCGGTACATTTATCTAAATATCTTAAAAACCTCAGAATTTATGTAGTACTTAACTTCAACTGTTCATATCATGAAAAAGTGTTAAATTATACATCTGTAAAATACTAAATTGTGTTGATATTTTAGCATCTTAGTTTAATAAACAAAAAAAGAAGAATGTTTAAAAGGGAATATAGCTTAAAGATATGCAAATCTACAAATTTCAGAATTATTTTCCCCCTTTAACTTGAATTGACAAAATAAGAAATCTCTTTTCCAACTGTAGTACAAACTTACATAAAAGCACATAAACGATACAACAAGTTTCGTATGTTACTTTAATTTAAAGGGATTGAAATATAATACAAGTTTATGTTTTTCTTAGTGATTAATATAAAGAGTATTTTATAATAGTTTGATAACTATACAAGAGATTTCATTTTCGTGTTAACCGAGTAACAATTTTAAGGGTGTTTAAATTGTTCACAGTATTTCTGGTTTGAAATTTTTTTTATTTTAATTATATGGAGTATCAATTTGATGAGAAAATAGAGTTCAAATTATTTTTGAATTGTTAATATTATGTGTTACTACAAGCCACGCACAATTTTCCGAGTAACATTCATAAAACTTCTCTACTCAGTTTTATCAAAAGGAGCTATAAAATGAAATTTCTCTTTCTTATTTCATTAATTATACCACATTTATCGATTCAAAGTTTCTACAAACTGATTAACCAATTTAAATACATTATATAGGTAGAAATTGCAAATTCTATAAGAAAAAATTTAAATCAAGAATATAACACAACTATTAATACATCTTTCAAGTAACTTTTTTATGAGCGTATTTTATTGTGATTATATTAAAACAGTATAAATGTAATAAATTTTTTCAGTAATAGTATATTTACAGACTATTGAATGTACAAGAATAGCTCAGTTTTAACAAAGTTAGTTGGTTCCTCAAAAATACTGCATTAAATAAACTCATACTCTTTTATAGAAAATAAATAATTCGTTCCTAACGAATTTGGTTGAAAAAAAAGTATTCGTATGCTTTCCAAAAAATAATAAAGCTTCTGTAAAAATAAGATTTATTGAATATTTTTAATAATACTTGTTTAAAAAAGGAAAAAGAAAAACATTTTTAACCAGAAAACGAAAAGTTTATTGTACAATTTTTCCTCTTTGATTCTTTGAATGACATCTGAAGAAAAAAAATATATAATTTTCTCATTTTTGCCTTGTTTAAATCTCTGTAATATAATTTAATGTCCCATATTCGTATTTTTGCTCAATTATACAGTGAAGTAAAATTTTCTTTTCATTGTTTTGCTAACTATAATTATCCACTTAAACATATCTATATAAACAATACAAGATAATGTAACGTACAGCAATCGAATCAATAAAAATTACTTTTATCACTTCTCCAAACGAATTAATTAATCACTTCGGATTTAACAGTTTAAATTTTCCCACCAGAATAAAGATCTACTTAAAATTTCCTTTCGAGGGATAACCATGAATCTGTAGCTCCTAATAAATGAGCCAAAGAATGATATGGAATTATTTTTCTAAACGAAAGAGAGAGAGAACAATATGGGACATGAATCGGATGACATAAGTTACCAACGACCATCGTGGAAAATATAAGTAAGCCAACTCTGTGGATTTTATTCGTTTTGAGCTATTTCTGTAGGTGATCGAGTTTGTGTATACACACACAAATCAATTTATAATTGATCAAGGGAAAGAGATCATTTATTTTGGCAATATTTTTAAGTTTATGTATTATGGCCTAAAATCTCTTCAAATGGCATAATAGCTGAAACTGACTGACATTTATTACTCATTACTAATCTTTCTACAGCGGGATACGCATTAAGGAAAGCGTAAAATGGAATATGCACCAAGTGAGATATTCCCATATACCTCTGTTTATCTTTGGATGGCATTAAGGAGGCAAGAACATTTCATTGTCAGCAAAATTATAGCATTCTATTTTGGAATTCAACTTCCCCGATTTCATTCTTTTCTATCCCATGGAAAACTGTCCTTTTAGTAAAAAATCTCTTCGAATGGGGATTTTGATACATTCTATTCTAAGGAAACTCTAAAATAGAATTATATTCATTTCAATGATTTTCCTTTGTACAGCAAGTCCTACACGTTTCCATTGATACTTTTGGAAGGTTGCAAAGGGTTTTTCCGGCTAATTCAATAGCATTTGTGAATAACTTCAAGGCGCATAAGAATCAAGGACATATAGTTATAATGATGACAAAGAAGAATAAAATCAAGTTAAACTCTTGAATTTTCTATGTGATCATGAAACACCGGACTGAAAAGTAACGATATAGGTATCGTGATTAATGCTCCTTTTAAAAATGTGTAATCATTTGTAATGCATTTCAGGAAGTATGGAAGACAAATCACATTAATTAACAAATTGTAAGAAGTTTCGCTTTTTAAATTCAGAAGATGTTGTTTAAATACGAACTAATTATTACTGGTATAAAATTGACAGAAATAGGAATATTTGTGTATTTCAAAGCTTTTTAGGGAATAAGATCTTTGTTCAAAAATTTTTCAATGTCCCAACATTAATATTGTGTATTTTGACATACTTCACTATCTTTTACAGATAAAAATAATTTTAATACTCCATATTTTTTCCAGGTATTATTTAAATTTTTAATATAAAAACCACAGTGGCGTAATGGAGATTATTAGGGTGCCCAAGCCAGATCTTGTAAGGGGTTATGTACTTGGTATTAGTCAGGCTTCGGGCCCCTAGATTCCTGGGATCCTCACAGTAGGGAGTGTACGTTACGCTACTGATAAAATCCTTTCCATATTTGTATCTGATACTACATGACTTCATTTTATATATCACTAAGAAAAGCTAGTCACTCATGGAATATTTTAAAATTAAAAACTGCAGTATAATGAATGGAGAAACAAATTGAAGAGTTACAAATTTACCTTAAAATGTGTCATTTTTTCTGAAAATGCATTCCGCATTTATTCATTCTGTGTGACATACATACATTTAGACTTAAAAAAGTCATACGTAAAATATTAACAATATTACCGATTCAGATGTTTCCTCATTTTCAAATAAGAAATTTTCCTTTGCCTTTTCTTTAATTTTTTATACTTTGTTATTGTACCCACAATTTACTTAACGCAGCGTCTCTCAAACTGTGAGGCATGACCTCCTAGAAGAGGGCGTGATAACTCTACAAGGGTGGGGGTGAACATATTTAAATGTTGAAAGCTAAAGATAATTAAAAAATATTAATTTACTAAAATAAACAAAATATGACATAATAAGAAAATACTCATTTACAATGATATAAAATACTTATAAATGTATCAAAAACTGCTCAATGTATTTTATAATTATTTTAACAATACTAAGTTTAGAACAACGTTAATAATTACCAGTGACCAAATGGTCTTGTCATACATAAAATTACATACAAAAATTGCCGATTCCTTAACTGCCTATTAAAAGTTATGCGGTTCGCTCCAAAAAATGCCACTGTTTTTCACGCAGACTCGCGTATGGGATGTGTTGGTGTTGGGGTAGAGAAAAGGAATAAATAAGCACATCCTCTTAGTAAACCTTTCACAAACAATGTCAAGATCCTTTTAATGCATTCCCAAGGCTTCGGAACAATTTAAGCAGTGCACAGAAAATATAGTACTTCGGAAAAACATATATATATACGTATACGTCTGTAGTAATTAAGGCTTTGACTAAGCCAGACGTTTATGTACGCCGGTGACCCTTAAGATGTTAAATTCGTATTGTGTAGCATTAGCGTCAAAGTACAGAATAATTGAATTAAATACGTACATTGCTAATGTATAAAGGGAGGTGGGAAATGAAAATTATGATTAATTATTGGGTTGCAAATAATGCTGCATTCCATGTATACAGTTACATCTTTCACCTTTCCACTGTCGAGAAACACTATTCTCAAATATGTCATCACCACTATATTTTCAATAAGAGAACAAGGGTAAAAAATATAACTTCTGAATATTCTGAATGCCATCTAACTGCTTCGTTGGGAGGGGGGGGGGTTGTGAAAGATTCTGAACAAAAAAAGGGATTATTTACTTCTGGTATACGTATCTATAGTTAACTTCCCTTTGTTTTCTTTCTTATATTTCCACCGGATGATTTTGATATTTTTGGAATATGCTGAAAATAGAATATGATACAAAAAGAAATCCTTTAACAACTGGAAATTCACCTTCTTTTTTATAGATTCCATACATTTATATTCGATTCTTTGAAAATCCAATTTGAATTGTTAAGCATAATAGCCTTTACAATTCATGTGAATTGAAAATAAATAAAAGATACTCGCTTATAAAGTTGTACTTCCCCAGTGCTTACGGATAGTGTGTGTGTGTTAACTCGGAAATATTTTGAATTGTAAATATTTTCCAGTATTAATTTAATGTTCTGATTTCATTTTCACATTTACAACTGCATGTTGTTATTCTCTAAATTTTTATTTGATAAAAAATTGGGTTTTTTTTTAAAAAAAATAATCGTTAAATTAAATGTTAAATCTACATGCTGAAATGAAAAAAATTATATTTATTGAATTTTCTGAATTACAGTGATATTTATGTATGATAAACCGATGGATTTTAAATAACTCTCCTAATTGCTTTGAACATAGAAATAATTTTTAAACGTAAATGTGTTCTGAATTTGACACTAAGTTTATAGCATTAGTAGTGATGCCCGATATCTTTACAATGTCTTCTGTACATTAATGTAAGGCAAAATCAAAAAGATTATGTTTCTCTCACAAATCCACTGTAATCTTATATAAATCTTTCTAAAATTGTAGGGAACATACCGATATTTTATTGTATATTTTACGGCCAAAATTTATTTTAGAAAAAAAAAAGATATTGTATAGTTATTAAAAAATTAGTGTTATTAAGAAATGCTTTAAAATTATTAAAAGGTGTATTCCCATTAAAAAAATATGAATATTATTTTCTAATGATGCAAATTATGCTGGAAACACTGAAGTTTTTCAAATGAGTTCAAGATTTAATCACCACAAAAGTTATTGCTTTTTTTTTCTTTGGAGAAACATTAGTTCATAATTATCTTATTACAAGATTGAAAATATCCATATTATTTCATTAAGTTGAAAAACTCATTTACGAAGCATTAAACATAAAACTAAACTAAACTAGAATTTTTTCATAAAAAAAATTCAGATATTTAAATTATGTGTAAAATTTTACACGTAATTTTTATATACTCCCCAGTGCAGCGCAATCCTGATTAGAGGACGCAGAAGCCTATTAGAAGAAACCACTAAAAATCGGAAGAAATCGAAAGGTTTCTTAAGAGCCTGGGGTGTAATTTCTAAGGTACCATGAAGTTAGAAAATTGCTCGTCGTGTTGATTTACTCAAGTAGTAAACAGGCATTTGGTAGAAAGACCTTATTGTTTGCCTTGGGCCAGATGGGCTGATTGCATTTGTTCTGTTTATTTTACCACAACTGCCTCATCCTAGAATCACAATATCATTACGACTAGAGGGAGAACAAGATTCATCTTATGAACTAACTCTCTGATTAATGTAATACTTTATTGATCTTTCCCACTGAGGAGTTTACATTGAAAGTAGTAATGTTTGCATTGCTTTCGAAAGTTCCAATGTTAAAGTATATTTTCTTTACCGAAAATAAGCGAAGAATTTCATATCAAACAATGATTCGCTTTTGAAGTTATATTGATAATAGTAAGATTTTACCGGTGAATGAAAGGATTTATTAAAAGATACAAATCATATTTAGGTGCATTAAGGTATCCGAAGACCTTCAGAGTACTTTTTAACAAAATAGGAAACTAAAACGTTATAAATGCTCTTGTATGACTCAATACCAATAAATATTACTATTTAACTACCAAAATTTAAAATAAATTACCTGAATTTTACAAAAATCACAATTATAAGTGAAATTTTAGCAATATTTTTGAAAAACTTCAAAGCAGTTAGAGAAAAAAGTAATAATATTAGTAAAAGTAATACTAAAACAAATTAGATACATTTATCTAAAAATGTACTAAAATTTTAATTTTTTATTACAATTTGAAAATTTTAGAGCTGATTGAGTAAACATAAGAAATTTTACACCTTTTATGAGACCATTATTTAAATAACAAGCCATAATTCAAAAAGTATTCATACAATAAGAAATATTTTAGTACATTCTCTAGAAAATAACATAAATATCAGGTTCAAAAAGTTTTATAGAAATACATTTGTAATATTTTGAGTTATCAGACTCGCCCTGATAGATTTTGAGCAATTTAAATGCCCACTTCTGGTAAATAAAAACCCTATTTCCAGTTTTTCTAACTTTATAAAATTGATTGTTACGTGGCCTCTAGGTAGCGTAGTAACAAAACAAAGTATGTTTCGTAAAGTCAAAAGATAGCTCTATTCAATAAAATAAAAACAAAAATATCTGCCATGACCGAATTTGGTCCTTTTCAACGTGTTCGGATACATTAAGTTATACTTACTAATGAGCTAAGAAAAAAGGGAGAATGCTAAAAATAATTCTGTATAAAATATATATGTGAATTTTCGAAAAGAGAGGAAATGTTTCCAGCAACAAAAAAGGAAAATTGAATTATGAGAATGTAGAATAAAATACACATAATAGAATGAAACTAATTACACCCAAATAGTTTCATTTTCGGAACACTATCAATTAAAAGTACCATCAATATTTTAGAATGCAACTTATCTCATAAAAGTTTTGTAATCCAGTTCACCATATCATAAAAATTTTGTAACTAAGTTCAATTTAACACAACCATTGCAACTCAATTCAACTTATTTTAAAAGGTTTGTAACTCAGTTTAACTTATCTCAAAATTTAAAACTAAATTAAATTTATCACAGAAATTTTATCAAGGAGATAAAATCATTCTTTCCCTCGTATGGTGTTTTATTCACACTAAGTTATTTGCAATTACTTTATTTTCCCGAAAGTGTAAAACTCTCAAGAAATTTCCTTTTTTATAAAAAAAAAAGGCTGATAAATTTAAAAATAACGATCTCAAATATTCTAATAATCTGAAATTTTTATAAAAAACCATCCAAATTATGTCTTGATTCTTATGCGTTAAAAGAATTATGTAACAAATTTTGGGGAAAAAATAAAGTTTACAAATAATTACCCAAATCAACTTTCTAAGAAACACCATGTGATTTTACCAAACCTATTATTACTCTTTTATTAGATTACAGATGTTGCCGACGGGCAAGCGTCATTGCGTTAACTCAAGATACTTAGGCGTGTCCGAATAAGAGACACATAATAACAATAAAGAATAAAGTGGAATAAACAAAGCTTTTTAATTTAAAATAATGACAATTTTTAAAGTATATCTCAAAAAGGCAAAAACAAAGCAAATGATACATTTGAATTCTCTTTTCAGAGTAGTTACGAATAAACTCATACTCAATGCTCTTTCCATTGTTAATTATATTGAATGGAAAAGAAATGTTTCATTATAGGTGGTACTTAAATGAAATGTATCTGCCAGAGGAAATGACAGCAGTTATAGAGTTTGTGATATCTGAATGCTTAGCTCTGCTGGTCATTATTATAGACTGCAGAAACTTCTGCGCTTAATTGCCCTCTTCATTGAAAAGTTTGTTAAAAACACATTTATCAGAATGAATACAGGATTGTAATTAGAGGAATCAGCATTATTTTTGCATAAAAGATACTGCTGAATTACTTGGAACATTTAAGTTGCTTTTAAAGGCATTTCTATAATGTTTAGGTGATTCCCTTTTCAAATAGGGTATCTCTAACCAAAAGGAATTTAACAACGACATTTCACGAGCAATTAAATAAATGAAAACTCATATAAATATATATAATAGATTCATCTTGTTCTCTTTAGCAAGATACATATTTTTAGCATTTTAGTAGGAAATATTGTAAGCGAATTTAATTTTCCCTTTTCCAATATATGTACTGCTAACCATTAAAAAAGCCCCATGAAGAAGATTCGATGCTCACGTCAAGTTCAGAAATTGAAGAAGTTGGTAAGATATACAAATGATTAAAATTTAAACTCAATCTAAAGATTCAGGACAGAAAAATAACTTCTCAAAACCTATATATAAGGAAAATTATGCCGTTCTCACTTAGAAAACGCATACAAATGTTGCTTGTTTGTGAGACGATCGTGTTTTACGTAATGAGAGGGGGGCGGTTACTAGCATGTATAAGAACTCGGTAGCTGGCCAAACTTTGCCCATCGATAGTGCTTTTTATTGCTAAGCAATATTGCTATCCGCATTGGTTGGATTCCAGCGACTAGCATGAGCATATGGACTCGGGAGTTTAAAGCTGAACATTATGTTGGATCTACACGGGCTACCACTAATAACATCCGAGAGACTGAACAAGTTGTCAGGTTGACTTTGCAGGATAGTACACTCATTTGATGAACCTTCAGACAGGAAGTGGGCAGTTTGCAGCGTGACAGCGTCCCGAGCAACACGAACCTTTTTATATGGTGATGATTATTGTGGATTCGTTTGACACTGCAGCCCAGTTACATTCGACAGCCCAAAGTAACTACGCTGCTAGTTACAGTGATACAGTGGTGTGCCCACAGCCCAAAAGAGGTACAAGTGTAACATTACATCCTCTTTTCATAAGAGTTTTGGTTCTTCTTGTAGCATCATTATGGATGTAATTGAGTATGTATACACAAAAAAGAGAACACGTGGTTAGCTTGCATTCTAAATCTTTATATGGTAACTGTAACGGGGGCTTTGAACGCAATTGGATGAACTACACGAAAAATTTTGGGACACGTTGTCGGTTAATACAGCGTTTCTCAAACTGTGGGGCGTGATATTCCTATAAGTGGGACGCGAGCTTATTTAAAAGTCAAAAATAAAAGATTAAAAATAAGTTTTAATTTATTGTAAAAGGAAGTAAAACACAAAATACATTCTGCCATAGTAAATAACAAAATAAGCATTTACATAGTTATAATATACTTATAAATGTATCAGTACTTCACAATATTTTTGGAAGTTAATTTATTAATATTATTGAATTGAAAACAAGTTTAATAATTACTAGTGCCTCTCATGGGCTTGTCATGTACAAATTTAATAATTATCTTGATAATTTGCATGGTATATAATTAAAATGATATTATGGCTTTAGAATCAAAGTATATTTTTATTGCATTCAATACATTATTATTGTATGAGGGGATAATGGAAATTTTGATTAAAAATTGGGTCGCACATATTGAAAGTTTGAGAAGCACTGAGTTAATATGAAATACCAGGGCTATATTTCTGGGATTTTAGGGTAGTGTTTAAATACTAAACCTTGATTGCATCATGTTTTAATAAGGTAACGCAATACCCTCGCATATCAACTCTCGTTTCCTTACCAACCTTTACACACGGTATTTGGATGTCACCCTGGTCAGAGTACTACTCAACATTGAAAACATTTGATCAGGCGTTGTAAGAGCCCGGACTTTCAGCGCTTCACAACCACTACGTTTGGTGAAGTATGGTCTAGACATTCATCTGCGTAAAATGACTTCCGGGTGTCTATCCATGTGCTGTTCAACATTAATCCCAACTAGATTAAAGTAATTTTAGGTGTTAGAGACGACGGCTATTGCTATTCAGACCTTTTGGACCCCTGACATTAAAAAAGATATCTTATGAAATCAAGGTATAAAAACAGAATTAAGTGTTATTGATAAAAATATTAAAAATAAAACATATTAATGATTTACAAAAATATTTCATTATTTCTTGCATAAATAAAAAGCTAGATAATCACGACATTACTTATAAATATAGAAAACTCTTTGATATGAATTTCTAAAATATTCATTCTTTTTTTAATCTGAGCTACGTCGTAGTGAAATTGAAAACCACATTTTACATTTCTATAAGCAATTAAGCCTACATCTTAGAAATTAAACTACCTCCCACTTCTTAAATCCTTAGTTTCACAAGTCTTATTAACATTCATAAGCATAAGAAAATGAAAATGTTATGAAATGTTGCATCGAAATTAATTTTGGTATATAAAATACAATAATTTTCAACATGCATAAAGCACTTCTTTATTGATGAAATAATCGAAGAAATCTTTAAAATCAAAAATACATTCACCTAAGAAAATCTTTTTTAAAAAAAGTAATGGGATGCCGTTGATTTAAAAACTTATTTTTTTCATGGAAGAAAAATAAAGAAGTGACATTTTATAAATTTACTGCAGTGGAGAAATATGTCTAAAACAAATAAATTTGAAATTTAAAATGCCTAAAAATTATTTATAGAATGAAATTATGGAAGGGTAGAACACTGCAGCAAAAATAATCAATATATAGCGAATAGTTCTTAAACCATAAATTCGAACAAATCCTCGTCATTAGTAACGAAAATTTTCAAACAACTAATGTGAATACTTCACACGTATAACAAATTACTATAGATTTGGAATAAGTAAACTAACACACAAAAAAAATATTATTTTTATTGATAATACATTCCACGCTTTATCTATTCAACTGCAAATATATCACAGTTTAAAGAATAATTCAAAACAAGACAAATATTTTTGAATAATCAGATTGTTGTGATTAACTCAATATGCAATGATTTACAGCTTTGTTATACATATAAATATTTAAATATATAAGATGAAAATTTATCTATATTCAAAAAGAAGTTTAAAATAAATATTCTGTTTTAGCCATGCTGGAAAACGAAACAAGAGGGAATACCTTATTGAGAGAAAGAATGATTATAGGGAGAGTATATATATATATATAAGCCCGCTTGGAGTGATAAACTCCATATTGCACTTAAGGCAAGTTTGGATAAAAATTTTGGTGGATAGGATTTTAATTGAATATATTGTTTAACCTTATAAAAATTAAAAATTATTCGAATTATATTTGAAATAGAAATAAAAAAATGTCCCTAAAATAAATTTTGTAATTTTTCAGAAAATTAACAATTTAGAAGTTTTAATATTATTTCTGGAAATTATACTTTTGTTAAATTAACTGATCATTAACTAAAATTAAGTCATTTAAGTTTAAAATTTAATGTTATGATTAAAATTGCAAATTGATTATAATGTATTTTTTTAATTGTTTTTTAGAAAAAACCATGCTTATGTGTGTATTACATATCAAATTTAATTTGATCATTTACCTATTTTTAACAAGAATTATTTTGTGTAATAGCTGTGTCACTAAACTTCAATGAATGTTGTGTCTTTTAAATAATAATCAAATTTTGCTGTACAAGTACTCATATTAAATTTTTATCAACTTGTTGTAAATTTCTATACTAAGACTTCAGGAAACCTGGGCATAAATAAATTACGTTAATAAACATAATTATGCATTTTATTCTGCGTCTTGTACTGCAAACTGATGAAAGCTTTACATACAGTTTTTAAAGTAATTTCAAGCAGATAAATTGCCATATAAATGTTTATCACTGAGTAAATAGTGTTAAAACTGTTTCCTGAAATAATATTTCCGTTCTATTCAAAATATATGTGTACATAAGGCGATGTTACGAATCAAATTAATACCATCAGTAAATGAAGTTAAATAAAGAGCGAGTGAATTAGTTAAGTAATATTATAACATAAACTAATAACTAACTTCATTTCCCCTTATAAATTAATGAAGGTTTATCTGTTGGTAACTATATAAGACGACACATACAGTTTCGCAAAAGAAACTAATATATAATTAGTTTACTAATTTATTTCCAGTATTTCTGAACAAAAGCATTGATTAAAAATTACTAGAAGAATCAATTCTAGATATATGCAAACGCGGCAGTATCTTTTAAGAAACATTACGCCGTTGAAAGATCTTTGTGATATGCATGTTGAAATAATAAAATCCAAGGATCTAGAAATACATGAATTAATCATCTGTATAAGGATTATGAAAATTAAAATTAACTCGGTTAGTCAAAAGGAGCTTATACAAGTGATGGCCTCGTTATTATTCCATTCTTTTCTACTTTTCTAATTTAATTAAGATATGTAGAGATAACTTCTAATCTTATTTAAGATTGTCCCATCATTAATGAAATTAGATCTTTTCAATATTAATATCAAAATTCATCATATTTGAAGATTTTCAAAGTATTTTTATCACTGTTAAAATTTTGAGTATTGCTAACAACATAATTTTTCACGTGTATGGTACCGCTTTTCTTGAGATATTAATTTATATAAATGAAAAAGAAGGAAAATTTATATAAACTGTTTTTTTAGTACTGGATTACTTTTCTTCTTTGTTTTATGAAGAATATTACTAATCTATTTAATTCATCATAAAAAAGCTACAATTTGTTTCTATGCTAAATGGGGCAAGGTATCCTGCGCACAATTATTTTTTATTTACATATTTATATCAGAATATTTACATGCACCCTATTTGAAGATACATAAAAAATACATTTAAGAAGAAAACACAATTTTTAAACAAGCAATTATTTTATATTTTAATTATTTCTTAAAAAAATATTTTACTATGTTAAAATTTATATTACTTTTGGAAATTTTAATATTTTTTGAACTTTTTGTCTAATATTCTTAGATGTGTTCCTCATAATTCTGACCAGGAATAAGTATTGCGAATGATAATTTTATTTTTACAATTTTTTTCGTGTTGGACAGTATAAAAACAACAAAAATTTTTCAATGTTCGATGATTTTTAAAAAACAACTATCCCCTTAAATCCTTATTTCATGAACAGAACCAGAAAACATATTATATAAAACAACCAGACAAAAATTTCAAAACTTTTTATTGAATGTAAAAAAGGCCTTAACATATTTTAAATACAGGATTGTTGTGAAAACCTGATAAAATATTTTTAAGTTTTAAAGGTCAGTAAAATAAATTAGAGCTAAATGCAGAAGTTACGTGTTGTAGTTATGGTTTTCGCTTCGGCATACTGTTAAAAAAAAGTTGTGTATTACTTGCTAAATAATGTAGTTAGATTTGTAAAATTTTGTACATATATTTAAAATACATTCACAAATGTCTTGAACAATTTGATACATTGGTCATTTTTAGGGTAATTTGTGTCCCCTTTAAAATATACATTTAAACAGAACGTGTGCGTTTTTGATTCACTTTCCTTTATATTATTTCAATTATATTGGATTATGTGAATTTTGAAAAGGAAGACAAAAATAAAAGGATTCAAATAAAAAATAATCAAAGGTGCAGTTTCAATTAACCTAAAATCTAAAAATTTAATTTAATAATTTAAGAAATAATTTTACTTATTTTACTAAGATTTTTTTTTGCTCATATAACACACAAAACAAACTTAGATTGGCTACCGTTCCATTTTTTTCGTTCTAAACTAAATTAATTCATTTAATTATATTATAATTTTCATCATAATTTCTTTGTCATTAAATTATTATATAATCTAATTCAGTGAGCCTTCCCAAAGTGTCTATGCTTTCGACCCAATTTTCAATCATAATTGCCATCGTATCCCCCCCTCCTCCATACAAAAACAATGTACTGAAGTCATACTAATGTACTTAGACGTAACGCTACAATACGACTTTTATTATAAACCGTACAAATCATCAAGGTAAATATTTAATTTTGTACATAAGTTTATAGCATGCCCGTGGGGTCACTAGTAATAATTAAACTTGTTCTTAACTTAGTCCTGTTAAATTAATTATGAAATATATTGTGCAGTACTTAACATTTAAAAGTGTTTTACATCAGTGCAAATGTATATTTTATTTCTCTTGTAGAGTTATCACAGCCCTCACGTGGGGCGTGACCCACTGTCTGAGAAACACTGATCTAATTGAAATTGATGTTATTATATAGGTGTTAGTAATGTTAAATGAAGTATTGCCTTTCTGGAAAATACACTATACTTAAAACAAAACATGACTTATGTTAAATTATAAATCATGAGATTCACATATGAATAATTTGAAAATAAAAGGCAATTAATAATTTCATACGTTTCTTTTAGTATCAAAATATATATGTTTTATCTAAATACTAATGCATTCCCTATATAAGCGCTAACACTCATTCTCTACTCAAAAAAGTTATTTGAATGCTTTAGTTCATCAGTTTAAACTTTCTTTTATTCGAATCACTTGATACATGTGCATGTGTATATCTCGAAAATTAAATAACTGCATTTGAAAATTGATATCTATTTTTAAGTTTTGAGAACCTAAATTTCGAACCAATTAAAATAAAATTAGTTAACAAAAATAACAAATTTACCATTTTTTTTAATTACAAAAATTTAGATCAACTTATGTTCTTTAATCTTCTGTTTATTTTATTGAATAAACTGTTGTGAAAGAAATGGAGCTCAAATAAATGGATAAATTGATGTTGTGATAAACAAGTTAGATGGGGCTATATTCCAATTAAAAAGAGATAAATATAGAATCAAAAAATGAAAACGCTCCCCAAGTTTTAACATCATAATCTTTCTGTGATTATGCTGATAGAATTAAATCTACTCCTCATAGACACAAAAGCAAGTAGATACAAACAAATCTAAAACTCTTGAGAAGTATAAGAAAAATAGTTGATATAAATTATTTTCAATATAAAGGGACATTTTTAGGAAACTAGGTTCAAACTACACATTCTGAGAGGAAATTTTATGTCTATTTTTAAGAGATATTTCTGCTTTTTCAGAAAATTAGAAGTTGCTTTCAATTTTGTTTTGCGATTTTTCATAACTCTTTTTATGTTAACACTTCATTTAAAAATAGTGTTATTATGGAAATATAAGTTTCGATTCAATTTTGGATTATTTATTCTGAAAATAGTATTATGCAAGATGAAATTGCAGCATTAAGTCTTAATTAAATACTGAGGTAAGCCTACATTGCTTTAAGTGCAGGACTATTTATCATTGATAATCAAAATTAAAATCTGTACAATTTAAATGTACCTCTTAATTTTTATGATAAAGCTTCTTACACTTTATAAAACATAATCTCCTTTTGTTGGTTTTTTCGAGAGAAAAAACTATATTTAATGTTTATGAACAATTTTTTTATTCACTTTACTTTGACTTTTCTCTCCTCTCAATAAAATTATGGAAAATTTTGAAATATAAATAAACGCAGTAAGTTTACGCAGCTGAAATAATTTTTAAACATTATTCTCTTTCTTTATTTGAATACCATATTTCATTAATAGAAATATCCATATCATTCTGAATAAAACAATTCGTGTTCACTAAATGTATTCAAATTAAACCACTGTTATTCAAATCATATTATTCACATTTTATTCAAATCAATGTATACTAATTTCATTGAATGTGCCTGTAATTCATTTATTTTTCTTTTAAATTGCTGCAAATTTTTTTTAAGTCATATTACATTTGAAAATTTCTTATTTGACCTGTAATTTTTTCTAAAAATTCGAACGCAAAGAATTGTATTTAAATTAATTTTCAATATTCAATTTCAATTAAAGTTTTAGTTTTCATATTTAACCTTCATTCTTCTAAAAATTGTTTCGAAATATTAAATTTAAGGAAATTAAGTATTATTAAATATATAAGAGCATTCTATATATGAATATTAAAAAAATAATGCAAAATAATATATTCTTATATTTAAACCTTTACAAATCTTCGAAACCTAACAGTAAGCACAGATTGATGAAATGTCTAGGCATTTCATTAAGATAAAAGTGTATCACTTGAAAATTTTGATAGTATCGTCTCAAGAACAGAAGCAGTTTTTCGCAAAGCTAGAAATCTCGTTTAAATCACAATAAAACAGACAAATCAATTTTTTCAATACAACTGTAAGAGTAATATGTACAATGTGGCCAACATACACATTGTGGTCATAATTTGGAGTTTTTGACGAGTTTCTTTTTTAATTGTTTCCTCGGAAATAATTTTTCTCACATGCAATACAAATATTAGTAAATCACGTAAGTGTGATAGTTAATTTTTTAAAAACAAGGTTCACATATCCTTTATTAACACTAAATTAGTACAAATTTCTCTATTTTTATGCGTAGCCAAGCATAGAAACAAAACCATTTCTCTGACAAACAATGCATTATGAGTTTTAATGTACAGACTGACGTTTTCTTACTTGTTTTCTGAGAATATAATTTCATGCTTTTTTTCATCAAGTTTAGGTTCATAAAATAGCTCCTGTTTATGCACTAGATTGAAATGTGGGTTTCGGCATTTATTTTCACGGTTATTTGCAATGAAAATTAGTAAAAGGAAATAATAAACAAACAAAAAATTAACTCGTGTGTTGTCGAATTGCCCTGGAATACTACTTCATTAACTGAAATCGAAAGGCAGAGACTAGACGGAAGTTTAATGTTCACTTATAGTGTACATAAATTTCGTTTACTAAAATCTGTAAAAAATAGAAAAAAAGTGTATTTACGTTATTATGATAGAAAGATAAAACTAATGTGCCTTAGAGAACGTTTTCATTGGACATCGAGAAAAATAACTTACGTATAAGTAGTTTAAAGGAAGTTAAAGATCAATTGGAATGTTGTCAAATTTTGGAACAAATAACAGCATTCCAAGAATTTTATTTACTAATTTTTAGAAAATAATTTAAGAAAATAGATAATGATTACATAGGTGATCAATAGTAACATATTTTGTTGTCTGGTAAAAAATTTTTAGTGTGAAATGATGATCGAAAATTTTGCATTAGAACGAATGACTTAGAATTTATTTCTATAGATTCAATTTTTTTTACATGCATCGTTGCCTACAATGCTGCTCGTTGTCTGTTTGCCAGCATAACAGACACACACGCACAGGCATTTTACCATTTCCGATAGTTCAATTATTACGTACGCTGTATTTTGCCTTACATTTAAGGTAAAGGGTATAAATAGAGTACATGGTTGACAAAAGAATTTCATATAGCACTCAAAAATAAAGATTATCCTTTAACCAGGAGAAAATAACCATGGAGAAGCACCATTCTGCATAAAGTGTATTACAAATAACATAGTACATTGATTAAATGTGGGTAAGGCTTTGTTAAGCAAAAGAATGAGATAAAGCTCAGTGGTTACCGGGGTAATTGCAGTCCTTTTTGGAACAAGATTCTTCAACGAAGAATGATCTGACAATGAAAAATATTGTGCAGCCACACCAGACTGTCAACTTGGCAAGATGCAATGACTTCATCGTATATTCATTAGGATAAACGTCGTTTATGTGCGAGTATTCTAGGAGAACAATCTTCGTTTAGTGTAATGTATGGCTCATCCGTCCAGAAAATGTTGAACAACTATTAACAGTTGCTTTCCATTCTTGTAGTAGCCCACTAGGCTAAAAATTACCTTATAACTCTGTCTTCGGATTTGTAACTCCTGAAGTAACTGTAATACGAGTAAACACGAATAAAGATGCGCAATATCCCATAGAGGATACGCCGAAAAGATGGTTGGCACATCCTATAATTTTTCCAGATTTGTAAGACTACTGCTCCTCGTGAATGATACAGTAGTTAACTTCTTCATAGTGGTTTTCACATAATCATCAACATCGTTCTATCTTTTCGTGACACATCCTCCAAAAACCAACTTTTTCAAACCATTTACGAGAAGGTTCTCTATTCCAGAATACATGAATTGAGATATTTTTTATGTTCATTCCTTTCGCCGTCTGAAATATTCGTAACGGTTGCTGATTGTCCATTCAAATGTGAAACAATTCCACCAACAGCACTCGATAGGGTAATGATAACATTCTGAAAGCGAAAGAGAAAACTTCGAGTATCCCCGCCCTTTATTAATACATAAATTTGCTTAATTCTGTTGAATTTTATGGACGACAGAACCCTCTACCAATGACTTTTTTTTACTAAAAATGTTTTTGTTGCTAAAAAAATTCGACTTCCTTGTGAACCATACCTTGAAAACTTCACTTCCTTATTATTTTTTTATGATTTTATAATATTTAAACAAACTTAAAAGGTAAATTATAATATATATATATATATATATATTTTATATATATATATTTATATATTTTTATATTTATTTTATATTTATTTTATTTTTATATTTTTTTTTTTATTTTTTATATATATTTTTTTATATTTTTATTATTATTTTTTTTTTTATATATATTTTTTTATATATATATATTTTATATATATATATATGTGTGTGTATGTGTATACATGTACACATATACATATATATGGGCAGCAGCAATGTTTATAATACTCTAGTATCCATATTTTTATATTTAACACTATTTTTCTTAATTTTTCATATATCTTTTCTAAAACATGTCGTCTAGTTATTTTGCAATTTAAATTTTTTTAGGTTTGATTATTGATCCTTCATCTCCCTCTAGTACTTAATTTTGATTATATATATATAATAAAAATTATATATATATACTTAAAATGTAATTACGACAGTAAAGTTAAAAGTTATATCTTTATACTAGTATTCCTATGTATTAATATTTAAAGTATTCTAAAGCATTAATTCAGCTTTTAAAATTATGTGTCTCCGTACTACAGTTATATTTGAATACAGAAATACTTCATTTGTAAAATATACGAAAGGAACACTATTCATTAAAAATTTGAATAAGTTATTTGAATGGCTTTTGAATCCAACAGAACTTTACTAATAGAATTAGTCAAATGTTTTTCATTCGGATTTAATCATCAAACAACGTATTTACAATAACTTAAAATAAGGTGAAACTTTGACTGCGCGTGCCTTTCATCTAAAACGGTAGAGTTTAGTTTTGTAATTGAAGAGACTTTGCAAATTTCTTTTGACATTACTAAAGTATGATTCAAATATCATTTAACTATTAAATATACAGAATTGAAAATCATTGGAATCTTTAAAAATTTCTTAGAAAACACCTACCTGACTATTAAACTAGGAATGCATAGTATTACACTTCTTGTCGATTTAGTTCAGATAAGTTAATATTTACTGTCACGTTATACTTCCATTTCATTAACTAGTTCCAAAAGTTAAGGTTATTTTGTAAGCAATTCAATTAACCATTTTATGATAAAGTTAAAAACATGATATCATAATATGTATAAAATCTAATAAATTATAAACATTATTAATATTCTTATAAAAAGTGCAAATCATTGAATATAATCTTTGCTTTAAAAATGTGGATTTATTTTTGTATAGATAAACTTTCAACAAAAAATTAATTTGATTTTCATCATTTTTTTAAAATATCAATACTTTTTAAATCTTCAAAATTACATTAAATTCATCTAGGAAATATAAACTTCAAAGAGAAGATAAAATCATATATATATATATATATATATATATATATATACATTTGGGAAAGTTTATAAAATTGCAATAAAAAGAAAAGTCAACAAAAATGAATGAAATTTATTCAACACACACACATAGTAGTTGAAATAATATTTAGGATCAATTTCACTAAGCAATATATGAAGAATACAGCAGAATTTCAGTACTCCATGCAGAATAAAATATTAAGGCATAACGTTGATATTGTATAAGATTCCAAAAGAAAATAATTTTCTTAAAATATTTATTTACACACGACCTACATCTAGTATATACACATTTTTTTTTAGAAATTGCTGGCATTGCGAAAGAAAAATGCTACAAACATGTGGCTTTTTGTGTCCTGAAGATGGATTGTATATTTTCAAGAAAGATATTAATGAGCATTGAAAAATGCTGCTGAGTGTCTTGCAATAGAAATTTTACTTCGAGCAACACAATACATTTAGTGTACGGTTCTCTGTATAGGGTTTCCATAATTTGGAATAGATGAGATCACTTGTGATGTATAGTAACATCAGAACCAACAGAATATAGTAACATCAGAATTATTCCAAAAGTTCTGCAAGCATGATAATCACTAATAAAGCGCTCCTAGTGACTACGAGATCATTGTTGTTGTCTAGGTTACACTGGACTTATACCTGAGAAGACAACTTATTACCAATCTAAAAACTATTTGTTGTGTGAGATTACTGTAGACAAGGCAGCGGTGGCTCATCATCACAGACAAAACAACGGAAAGGAATAATTTCTTGTGGTTGAAGATGCAGCAAACAGACTATGAGAGTACTCTATGAAACATTCCCCTATATAATGCCCCAACACAAGTGAAGACCTTGTACGGTGCATCCCGGCTTTACCTATTCGATGTACTTTATTTCGTCCTGACGTCCTCTAAGGTAAATCACGTCGGAATTTCAACTTCTTTGGTTTGCTACAGTTCTTGTGTTCCACAAATATTAGTCTCGGGCTTTATGCCACTTGAGACTGTTGAAGCATAGCAATTACTTATCAATGATTTGCAGCAGTTTAATGATAAGGATTAAAATCAATAAATCTTTTCATCTATTTTTATACGTGGCTCACTCAGAAAAATAGAGAATGTCTTCCTGCCCGCGCATGCTTGATCCCTCTGTGTTTTAAATCATTTGTATATTGCTTCGGTCTTCAAACTGTGTTCCACGGAATCCTAGGGCACAGTAAAAAAATTGAGAAGAAACAAATCTGTATGCAAAATGGATTCACGTTCTGTATGATGTTTATATAGTTAGAGGTATCTAAAGCTCATTCTATTAATTACAACTAAAATCTTTATATATAATAACTTTATTTTGAAACACTTTTTAAACTTTAATGTAATGTAACAAAAGAATATTAGAAAAATGTATCTGTATATATATATATATATATATACTTACTATACTAAATTGTGAATAATCTATTGCTAACTATCCTAGGTTCCACGACGTAATTTTATACTGGGTAGTTAGCACAATGTCTTGAAAAGCTAAATAGTTCCATTTGTGGAAAAAAAGGAGAAGAGGAAACAGCTTATCTACATGTTAAGAGATTTGAGGTTAAAATCTAAATTTAAGCAATAACAGCTTCTAAATTTTAGTTTGCAAATTCTTGCAAAATACACTGGATTTCACACACGGCTATAGACATTTTAATGCGTTTCAGAACATTAAGTGAAATATATTTCTCAACGTATTAGCTACAATAACAAAGTATAAAAAAATTAATTTCAGAATATGTAATGCGATTGCATTTAATCTAAATTGAACTAGACTTCAGCAGTTTGTGAGAAAAAAATTAAGCACATATCTCAGTTACTAAATGTAATGTGCATGGATCAAAAATTAATATTATTAATGAGTAAATTATATTTTAAAAATTATATTAGTTTTTTGCAAGAATAAATGCAATACTTTTTTTAATTGTTTTTACATAAATGGCCTATAACATGTTGATTTACCATTAATATTATTTTGAAATACTCTTTCTAGTTCTAGGGGTTCTACGAAAACACATTCTAGTTCTAGGGGTTCTACGAAAATACTTTCTAGTTCAAGGGGTTCCATGAAAGCACCTTAAAGATGTAGGGGTTCCTTGAGTTGAAATAGTTGAAGACTACTGGTATAATGTAATCTATTTTGCGCTCGCGCATTTCCCGCTACTTTCATTTAACTTACATAAATCTTCCTCTCTGTCGCTGACATCGTGTTAGTTAACTAACATCCACTAACACCAATGAATATTTTTAAGGGCTGTGAGGGTAAATAACAATTCTTCAGTTAGCTGTGAATAAGTATTCTCAAGTATTCTAGGAGATAAATAAAGCACATGAAATAAATATTTAAGAAATTACTTTTAGAGACAAAAATATCCAAATTATTAATTTTAAAAAATATGAAACATTTTAAAATTACTTATTTATTAACTCTGATAATAAACCCAAAAAAGTTACAAATAGTAAAAAAAAAAAAAAATTTGTGCAAAATTAAAGAAATGTTCATTTAAACATTGTACTAGTTTTCCTGACCCTGAAATTGTGAAAACAAAGTAAAGGAAAAAATTTTCTTTTTCTGCACAAAATTCAAATAATTTTCAAAAAGTTATTTCAAAAGTCAAGGCAATTATTAAAGCTGTACAACTAAAAGTTTTGGAAAATTTAAGCACATTTGAAATTTCAAGATTTTAAAGAAGACAAAAGTGAATAAGTTTACAATAAACAATTAAATTGCCCACATACGTTAATTCATGTGCATTGCAAGCAATCCAATCAGAGCACGTGAGAAAAAATGTTTGCATTTCTTTTCAAAGGAGATGAGAAAGAACGGGAGTTATTTCTTGAATAAAGAGTTTTCTTTCGATATTATGTCAATGATCGCATGCAACAATGTTTAACAATGTAATAAAAAAGTTATTTTGCAATCAATCATAATTTATTCTGAAAAATTTTTTTATACGTATTCATAGTAATGTTTCAAAAGAGGAAACACAAATAGCAATCGCTTTAAAGTCTACAACGGTGCAGATTCAAAAATCACCCAATTATTGAAAACAGCGATTTTAATCCTTGAGTGCATTTTCACCCAAGACCAATATGAAATGCAAAATATTTGACTCCCTGTGTTGCTTTCTTGAGTCGTTCATATGTACTTTTTTGCTTGTTTGTCTTTTGATTTTGGGGGGGGGGGGTTTAAACTATGATTTAATTTTTGTATCGTACTAATTAATTTTATTTAGCTTAATTATATACATAATGATATGCATTATGTATTTGCTAAAAATAAGGTAAAGGAATATCTATTTGAAAAACCTTTGAATGAAAGCTATACATACCACTGACGGAAAAAAAATCCCAAAATCAAGGGAAGTTATTGTAGAGTAATGAAATTTTGACAATGCAATCTTAACAAGTTTAAATGATTAACTTGTCTTGTGAGCGTGTTTAATTAATTAAATTTTCAGGATTTCAAGTTAATTTAAGCTCAAGAAACGTATTTCAAAAGTTAAATGCTGTTACATTAATAGCCGTTGCAACCTCTAGAATTTTGAATGCTAACTTGCAAGCGTGCATGCATTGTGTCATACAAGTAACGAATGTTATTTTGTGGTATGAAGTTCCATGCTTGATGTATTTGTTGTACCAATACTGAGACGGTTAGTGATGACAGTGGATGAGGCTGGAGTAGTCATCCAATGATGTCAATCACATGCTCAGTCGGAGACAGATCTATTGATTTCGAAGCCCAAGTTAACATGTCAACACTCGGTAGAGGTGAGAAGGGGGACGTTATTCTGTTGGAAAACTTCTCATTGAATGCTGTTCATGTTTGACAGTACTATCTATAGGTTGAATTCCAGATTGACGTGCAAATTTACAATCAGCGTGTTTAAGAAATCCACGAGAGTGTTCCTGCTGTCATAGGCAACTGCTCCCCAAATCATGACTCCAGGTGTAGGTCCAGTGCGTCTTAGACCCCTGCCACAGACAGTTTCGTTGCAGGCGTTCTTCTGATTCCCCTCCTTCTGACGAACACACGGCCATCACTGACATCACTTAAGCAGAACCTGCTTTCATCAGAAAACACAACAGATCTCCACTCCGTCTTCCAATGAGCTGTGGCCTTGCACCACTGGAGACGCAAAAGGCAATGGCTTTGAGTCAGTGGAATGCATTCTACAGGGCAACTGACTTGGATCTGTCCTTGAAGTAACCAATTTCTAACAGTTTGTTGTATCACTGTGGTACTATTCGCAACTTGAATTTCTGCCGCAAAAGCAGTATGCGTCACAGACGTACGCCGAATACGGTTGTCTTCTCTGTTTTAGTAGTGCTAAATTGTGGTCTGGAATCCGGTCTTATTGAAGCATTACCATTTCTTGAAAACTGCTGCCAACAACCATGCACAATGGATACATTCCAGTAAAGTATTTCTGCAATATCTCGGAAAGAAAATACATCGTCTCATATCCCTATTACACGAACTCGTTCAAACTCAATAAGCTGTTGTCAATGACTTCTTTATCTTCTTAAAGGCATTCTTGGCTAACATCAACTCAATACATCAAGTTCCACAGACAAATAACTCTCACGAACTTTAAAGCACGCATTTAAAGCAACCCTGATTTGCAAGCTCTGAGTGTCTCTACTAGCGCCACAAGCGCAAAATGTGAATCAAAATTATCCTTTAACTGTATAAACATGCCTACCAATTTTCATATATCTCACTCAAATCTTTCTTGATGTTGGGATGTTTTTTCCGTGAGTGTATGAACAAAATTTTTGTATTGGGAAAGAAATATGACCTTTTATACAGTTGTTATTAATTATGATTATATTTCATTTAATTTGTTTCAATAAATTTAATGAACCTAAGCTAAATGTAACTGCGGTCTTGTGCAAAAAGTACCATTTCAAATAAATGAATTCAAAGGATAATTTTATATAATTCAAAAAAATAAATTTTTTATACATGTGCATTTATATATTTCAGACTCACTAAAATAATTCAGTTAGAAAAAGTAAATTTTTGTTACGTTTTCCTTGATTTAAAAAATATTTTCTAGAATTAAAGACATTATTTTCAATTTGTACAAATCCTTCTTTTGAAGGAAGTCTGTTTTTTGAAAAGGTTAATTTATCATTTTTTTAGTTCTTCATTTCCAGTTCCTAGTGAGAAAAATATATAAGTTTTATATTCAATTTCAATTAAATGATTTTTTTTTGTTGTAGATAATTAATTGGTTCGTTTTTCAAATGTTTTAAAAAAGAAACAGACTTTAATTCCCAGTTTCTTTTTATCCATTTTACACAGATAATAGAAATATCTTTATTTATGTTTAATTAAAAATTTTTTATTTAGCTTAAAGATATACCGAACTAAATATATAGAATTCAGTCAATTTTTTTTTTGCTTCTCACCACAATTGCAAATGAATAACAGAAAAAAAATTCTTCTCCATTCTCAAAAAGGATGATATTAAGAAATAAATCTCGAAATAAAAATGATTTGGGAAGCGAAAATTGAATTATTGATTTAAAAAAGGTTGATTTAAAGAAAGAGAAATGTATAACGGAATCATATGTAAAATTATACGTTTATGGATCGTTTATACATTTTGCAATTTTATTTATTAGAATTATTTTAATCCAAAAAGATTCTTCGAAATAAAGATTCCCAATTATAACACCGCTTAAACTAAAATTTCTTCCGAATTCCGTACATTTTTAAGCATAGTAATTTTAAACAACCATATATATATATATATATATATATACTATCTCTTGACAAGAACATAAACTTCAAAGGCACATTCGGGAAATAAGTTTTTAGTGGAGTCAATTTTAAGTTTGTCTGAATAAAAATCAGAGTTACAGCAAGTTCTATTGAATGGATTATTTTCTGTGCTCTCAATTCCTGGGGGGTATCGTCATTTCTATGTGGCAACATAAAATTCAATATATTTCTTTCAAGTCTATAAAAGTTGAATGAGTGTAAAGTTATAGTAAATGATTTTTACCGTTTGTCACACAAGAAGACACTACGTTTTTCAGAACACAATCTTGCTTCTAAAAGTAATTGAAAGCTTCAAAGTTCGAATAATTGAATCCAAACAATAAATTTAAATTTAAATTATGGTTCTTGAAAAGAAATATATTAATATAATATCATTATAAGTACTATAATTGGGTTTTCCTTATAGCTGCTATATTATAAATTTTAAAAATTCACGTTAATGGAAATCATTCAGATAAGTTTGCTTATTGCAGTACTTCTCAAACTTAAATATTTGTGACCCAATATTCCATCATAATTTTAATAGCCCCCTCCATACAATAACAATGTATTGAATTCAGTAATATTTTACTTTGACGCTAAAGCTACCCTACGACTTTAACCTCTTAAGTACCATCGGCGCATATAAGCGTCTCACTCAGCCAAAGCGTTAATTGCCCCAGACGTATACATATGTCCTTCCGAAGTACGATCTTTTCTGCGTAATGCTATCCATAAATCTATTTTGTAGGCTTTGCAAAAAATGATCATGATAGTGTATTTGCACAGGATTTACTAAGAGAAATTGCTTATTTATTCTATTTCTCCCCCCCCCCCACCCATTACATCCCATACGCACGCCTACGAGGAAAACGGTGGAATTGGTGAGCGAATTACGTAACTTTTAAACGGCACAGTTGAAGGATTAATTATAGATAGCAAAAATTACCAAGATAATCTTAGTTTTTTTTGTATAATTTTATACATGACAAGCCCATGGACTTACTTGTAATTATTAAACTTGTTTTTAACTTAGTATTGCAAAATTAATTATAAAATATGCGCAGTATTCATACATTTTTAAGTTTTTTACATCAGTGATAATGTGTGTTTTATTTTTTTTATGTCAGAATGTATTTTGTTTGTTTACTTTCAGTAAACTAATAATTTTTGAAAATTATCTTTTGTTTTCGACTTTTCAGTATACTCGAGCACCCCATGTAGAGGGGGCGTGTGCCATGTTTTGAGAAATGCTGGCTTATCGGATACTACTGACGAAATCAGTTATTATAAATAAGTAAAAATAAATTCTCGAAAAATATTTTAAAGATTTTATTTAAGAGTCTTATATTGCCTTACATTGGTTTTTCAACAGTCAGCATCACCATGTGCTGGTAATTTGTTGAACTAATGGCAGTTTTTGAAATAATTAGAATATTAAGAGTGTCTGGACGATTAAAGGTCTTTTTATTAGAAATTCATCACAGTCATCCAAAATTAAAAATCCATATATTCCTAATTTATATATTATCATCATTGTACTTTTATATTAGTTCTAAGGAAACAATTTCGTTTACAAAAAAATGTGGTTTTTATTGAAAGAAGAAATATACCGTTATAGAAAAGAACTAAAGACCTATTTTGAAATAACATTTTGTTAAAATTTGGGGGGGAAATATTGCAGACTGACCAACAGGAAGATTTTTTTTCTAGAAAATTCTTTGCTAAGTTCCTGTGAAGTCCTTCCTGAATATTGAAAAACCTAAAACTATTACAGATGCATTTGAAGAAAATAAAGAAAAAATATTGCTAACGTAGGTGTAAATTGTATTTTCTGTTCACTTGTGGTGTTCCACACTCTTAACTCCTGTGGATAGTGGATGAAAATTTATTGAGATATTATTTGAAGAGAGTTGTTAGAAATACATTTCTGAAAATCACGATGTTTTTTAAATTTTAATAAATCAAACAGAAAAATTTCTTACTTATAAAGGCCCCATTGCTCTCTCCCTAATTACGTATAAATCTATAACTATACACATGTTTTTTTGGAGATGAATTTATTTTCTTCGGTTGCTTTGCCAAATTTTGATAAGCTCTAAATTCCAAAGAGGAAGACTTAATACCGTGCTTCTCAAACTTTTAAATGTTTGAGACCCAATATTGGATCATAAATTTCATCGCACCCTCCTTCATACAATAACAATGTATTGAATTAAATAATACTATACTTTGACACTAAACTGCAATACGACTTTAACCTCTTAAGCGCCACCGGCGTATATAAACGTCTCGTTTAGTCAAAGCTCTAATTGCCCCAGACGTATATATACGTCTTTCCGAAGTACGATCTTTTCTGTGCACTGCTATTTATATATTTATTCCGAAGGCTTTGGAATGCAATAAAAATTCCTTGAGAGTGTTTTCTAAAGATTTACTTATTTCAGAGGATCTCTTTATTTATTCCTTTTCTGTCCCCCCCCCCCATTACATTACATACGCACGCATACGTGGAAAATGGTGGTATTGGGGAACGAATTTTGTAACTTTGAATCAGTATTTAAGAGAATTAATAAGAAACAGTACAAATCATTAAGATAAGTTTTAATTTTTGTTTTTAATTTTATATATAAAAAGCCCATGACGTCACTGGTAATTAATAAAATTGTTTTTAGCTTAGTTTTTTTAATTAATAATAAAATAAATTGTGCAGTGCAGATACATTTATAAGTGTATTATATCAGTGTAAATGTGTATTTTATTTTTATTGTGTCAGAAAGTTTAAGTTTGTTTATTTTCAGTAGATATTTTTTTTAAAATAGTCTTTATTTTTTTTACTTTTCCATATGTTTGCGCCCCCCTCGTAGAATTATCTCACTCCTCTACTGGGAGCGCACCCCACAGTTTGAGAAACGCTTACTTAATAGATGGCAATTCGGAAATTTGATAAGTTGTTTTGGAAAAGGTGGCTTAAGGAATACTTAAGTAGGCTTACTCAAATATCCAAACGATTTAAGGGTTTAGTTGATTTTTAGGAAGAAAGCAGCATCTTTGTTGAAAACTGAAGAACAAGCAGAATATTTAGGATCAAACTGTGCGTGAATTAGTAAAGCGTATTAAGGCAAGTATAATAATGCAATAGTAAGAAATTTTTAAAGGTAAGAAAGGAACGTATCAATTCGAGTAGGCTATGCTAGAAACTGAGATTGCATCATCAACTGTAAATTGATTTGATTATTACTCCACTTATAAGTAATGCTTAAAAACTTTAGTACGCATGAAGGAAGCAATTGACGGAGCTGTAACTCGTTGACAAAGTATGTCCCGTACATGTTTATTGGATTTAATCCAGGTGAGAATACTAGAATTCCATACGGATTATATCCTTAGATTGAAGGCACTTGCTAAGGATATTTGCTCGAGCGTTGTCATCCCCACTCACACACACATAAACACACTTTCTGCGCCCATGGCACCCCTAATATTTTACCTGTCAGGGTCCCGATATGAACTTGTAGATATCTTCTGTAGTCCAATAAAATTTACCTCCCGAATCTATAACAAATCTTACACCACCATTACAGTGGCATTCAATGATATTGTTTTGGTGATAAAGGGTACCTCGCGTATTCCGTGTGTACGTCTGACGTGAATCAGACTGCTAACTAAGTCTGTACTCCTTAGCAAACTTCACACAAGCCCCCTGTAACGAGGCCCACTGCATATTCTTTATCACATGCTAATCATTAGAAATAATGTGTTGCTGTTGAGCAAAACAGGCCTGAAAGGCCTGCGAGCCAAGATGTCCCAAACGTCTGTACACGGTTTTCCTTGAAACTAACGTACCCGTGGCTACAGATGGTTGACGGGACAGTGGATATTGCGCTCTATCTGCTTCTTTTAGTAGCTTATGCCAATTATCAATCTTCATTCTTTGTTAAAACCTGAGGTGATTAGTACAATGACGACTACTGACATCTAGGAGTCGTTTCCAAATCCTAGAGATGACAGTTTGAGCAATTCCAAGTTCCTCTGATACTTTCATATGAATACGCCCACATTCACAGGTGATTAATAAGTTTACTATGTAAAAAATCATTTATATGAGTATATTGTTTAATAACTATTCGGTACTGGCATTGAACGACTGACAAAACACTTGTGGATTACTTCTTTGACACCATTCCTGATATACTTCTCTTCTATTCTCTTGTTATTGAAACGTTCTATCAGCGTCATCTGGTAGCTTTCAGTAGTTTCGTATTTTTCTTAAAGACATGTGTGATAATTCTGAAAGTGAAATTTCTACTCTAGAGTTAGATTTATGGACATGAGTGCATTTAAAACAGTAAATACATACATTACATTTGAAATGTACATCAAAACATTTTATAGATTGAACTGTATTTTGTAAATTATTAGATGTTTCCAATGCACTAATTTTTAGAGAATATATAGAAAGAAAATAATGAGAGTAAAAGAGTAATACAATGGTTAATTTTCCTCTTTATAGAAAGGAGCAGTTTCTGATAAATGGAAGCATTTCCCTTATCATATAAATTCTCTAGAAGAAATATTTCATCAATATTGCTAATATTTGTTCTCATAGTTAGCTATTCCCTTCTTTTAGCAGTTGAGGAAGGCATATGTAGTATAATCATTTGCTTAACATAAGCTTCGATAAATGAATTGATCTCCGAAATCAAGAAAATCTCGAGTTAATTTGTCACTTGCTAGCGCAGCAAATTAGATAGACACCTAATCTTCTCTTTCATAAGATAAACTATTTAGATGAGAACTTCATTTAATTATAAGGAATTCTTTTGCGAATGTGCAGATACCATGTTACAAAATACATACATAATAAATAATTATATAAATGAAAAAAGTTTATAAACATTAGATATTAAGAAAATCTATATTCAAATTTATGTGATTCCTTCAAATAATTAATGTATTTTTCTAGCTAACAGATTTCACAAATTTTCTCAAATATACGTAGTTGCATTATTTACAATTGAACAAAACTACTTTATTGAATGTTGCATATATCTTAATCCCTTTCAGGGAAGATTACATCTTTGTACTTCATACTTGTTGACATTTTATAGTTTTCCAAAACATTGTTTTACAAATTTAATTCCCAGTTACAGATCATAATTTTTTTCTCTTAATATCAGGTGAGAGAACTATATGTAATATCATTATTAAATTTTTGAAATTTAATTTTCGTATTTTATGTTATTTCTAATATGAAAGGAAAATGAAAGAATGCTTTTAAATACAGTATCAACTAATCTATTTGTCTGGAACTTCATATAAATATGGGATGTTTTAATTACTCAAGTGAGTGAGTATTAACGTCACACTGTTCAGTTACACGAGAGCTTTTGGCGACAGACTTCGTAATTTAGAGCCATGGTAAAGTGACGAGGACGACACCTGAGCTGGTATCCCATCTCTTAACTAACACCCGCGTGAGGACATTTGAGCTCTCGACAGATTTAATGAGCATCGCTCCTTTACAAAGTGGAACTTCAGCGGCTCTAGGCTCGATCTCATGACACGCCGGACACGAGTTCGTTATCTTGCCCACTAGGCTACCGCGGCTACGTTTATTACTCAAAACAGATGAATAAAAATTGATCACATATTTAAAATGTTAAATAGTTAGTAAAGTACATTCTATATGTTTCCCACCAAAAATATCAAGATTAAAATTCGTTGTTTTAGAATGATATTGGATGACTGTAATATAAGGTTATTTTTGTCATTTTTGTTATTAAATGTATTATAGGGCTCGCTTTGGATAAGGTAAAAGTCCATTTTATTAGGGAAGGAGTGGCTAGACTGTACCTCTGAAGGAATTTCTCGTTACAGCGGGGGCACTTATAGTATTTTCTGATTACAGCTCTGGGAGGATGTATTTTATATAAGATAAAATTCACTTTATTGCTGAGTGAGAGAGTGACCGTTACGTTTTATGGCGAAAGAGCCAGTTTGGGCTGATCTGAGGCAATTTATTGGTGAAGAAAGTAGTTTGACCTCTCTCTTACAGAAACCATGCATACAAAGGCATTTCAGTTTTATCTATTCAGTGCTGTATTGTTTTCGTTTTCTTCCGTGAATTTTTCACGTTTTGCTTAGTACATTGAATCTTTATTTCAGTACAAATTAAAAATTTTCATGTAATGGTTTGAAAAATAAATAAATGTATACTTCATTTAAAGATAGTGTACTTATTAAAGCCTAATTAAGAACTTTTTGCTGAAAAAGTACTTTCTTTGTTTGAACAACTCCTTCTGCAGAATTAATCTTCCAGAACAAGTGATAAAGAAGTTAAATCAATAGTTTAAAAGAAAATTCGAAGGATTTTCAATTTTCAGAGTATACATCAAATTAAAAGGCCAGTAGATTTATTGCACGTTATTCAGGAAAAAACTTATTTCAATTCCATATTCAGCCTTTTCACTCGAACGGTACTTTTCCATGAAATTTCCTTCACTCCTTCAGCAATTATAAAATTGAAAGCATTCATCAAAATAATGTGCACCACCAATCCCTTTATTAATTTAGAGTTTATTGAATTTTTAAAATTTCTGGAAAATAAATTCTTTATGAAATTCAAATAAACGCTTATTTATTGAATTACTTTATCATCTGATCTCAAAGTGAATGACGTTTTTGAAGTTGATACACCTCATAAATAGAAACGTATTTCTATAATAGGATTTATCATTATTCTTATGCAAATACATTGTAATGAGTGTTGATACATTTTTATACAAATTGCCAATTTAAAAAATAAAATCAAAATGTTAAAAAAATTTAATTCTTTCAGAAGCATGCTTTACGAACAAAAATTGTAACATTATACATGCTTTATAAATATATATATATATTAAAAATATACAAAAATAGTTATATACGTAAGATAACTATAGTTATGATAGAATAGTTTTAGCCAGAAATCGCTTCTCGGCCTATCGGCTAAGATCAAAGTGATATAAATAAGATATATATATATATTTAAGAATATATATTGGACGCGTCTAGGAAGTCGATTTAATGTTAAATAACAGCAGATAAATAATTAATTATTAATACAAATAAAAATTAATATTACAAGTTTTAAATATTGAGATAACATACTAATTCGAAAAATACTCTCAAAAAAAAGACGATTTTCTGATGCTTGTTACTTTGTAATTCAGTTTTTTTTTGCACTTATAAATACATGCTCATCGTATCGAGCTAAATCAGTGATTATTGATCTTAAATAAAAATAAAAAAAAAAAAAATTGATCTTTAATATATTGATATATATATAAATATATATCAAAAAGATATATATATTCATCTCATCTTAACATTATTTTTAATCTTGTCTTTTTAATTTTTTAGGTTTTTACATCGCTATTTTTACTCTTGTTCTTATAATTTTATTGCCGTTGTCCTCTGTTTTTTCTTTTTAGGTACGCTGCTGGCCTCCCCTGGTCATTCTCTTCTGCTGTGCCGTGGTGCGGACTTGCTCTACTGAGAGTTTTTCACCTTCCAAAGCATCCACCCTCGTGTCGGATTCCTTGCTCACCTACTATTCTTCAGAGACCCTCATGCCTTCTTGATTCAAGCTCTCAGGATCTTTTGGGATTTCTTAACACTTCAAGACTTCTGCTGGACTTTTCTTTTGCCGCAGTGTATATTGCCTACCTTGGACATTCCTGAAGCCTTGTGTGAGCTCTGTTTCTGAACTTTTTATGACTTCTGTGGGACCTCCTTTATTGTTGCGGAGTGATGCCTTGAATGAACAGCTTTTTTGATGTGCTTACTTTTTATGTCGCGAATATGCTCTTATGCACTACCTTGATACTACCTTTTCGAATCTCCTTGAAGCCTCTTTTTTAACTTACTCCTTGTCGGGGAGTTGTTTCTTGTGTGTGCTTTGATGTTTCTATTTACTATCACTGATGCCTTGTGCATGGGGACCTGTGTGTGCGTCTCTATGCTTCTCTTACCTTTTTTTAGATGTCTGCTGGTTTTAGCCAAAGGTCGTCTGGATTTGGCATTATCTGCTACATCGGCCCGCCATATCAGGGGGGTTCCGGCTCTCCTACCACCATTTTTTTCCTTGCGCAAGACATCTATTGCAGTATTAGAGGAAAATTTACCTTGCGCCCTCCTTGCTGGCACTCCTCCCTCATTGGATAGCTCTGTCCTTTTTAACTTTTCAATTACTTTTCTCTATTTGTGCGGGCTCATTCATTTTCTTTGCTACCGCTTCTGACCTGCTCGGTTGAGATCCAAGTGATATAACTGCTTCTCGGTCAATTATCGCCGGGTCCGACTTACCTTTCTTGCACAAATTGTAGCTACATCTGGAGAGATGGGAGTCATGAGTCTAGGACCTCAGCCCCCATTGATCTGTCTTCACCTGTTGGCTTTCTTAACTCCTGGAAAATGGAGCTGACCTTAATAATAATTTTAAAATTAGATTTTTATCGCCGACTTAGTTTTGACCCCAAGACTTAATTTTTTGTCTTCGTCTTCCTTTCTCTCGTGTTTGTTCCTTGTTGTGTCTGCAGTCTTTCTTGTCTTTCGTCCATTGTCTGCGACACCCCCTCTTCTGGGTACTTTTATTGAACATGTATCATGTTCTTTTTATCTTCTTTTCTATTTTTCGACTTTGGTTTCTCGGCTCATTTTAGCTAAAGTCCATGATTTTTTATTCGCCTCTGATCCTTCTGGATCGGAGGCTTACTTTGTAGAAATTATTGCTGTGTGTGATCAATCAAACTTTGTAGAAATTTGTGTAATATTTTTTATGATCTCAATAAAGTATATATATATATATATATATTGTTGTTTTTAGCATTATAACACATTAAGCATACAAATAAGATATCTTACAGTAGTTATATACTATGCATAAACCGAGTTCTAAAAATTGGGAAACCATGACATTTCTTTCAAATTCTTATTAAATGTTATTCCAGCATATAGTGCAAAAGTCACAAAAGCCCCATATTTTTACATAAAACTCATATATTATAATATCCGGCGCATAACACGCACATATACTTTCAAGCTGCATTTTTATTTTTATTTTTAGGTATATTCACCGTATAACGCGCATCCCCTTTTTTACAAAGATCCCTTAAATATGCGTGCGTAAGTTCCTTATGTTTTGAAATCATTAATTCAGGACATTACCCCATATAAGCCTTAGAAAAAAATAGATTTCTTAATATAGAAAATAGATATGATTTCTAGAACTACAACCTTTTAAGTTCATAAGAAATGTCGTTTCTCTTAAATAGATATGTTACCATATATATGCAGAGTATGACTTTTTTTATGCTCAACTTTTTTCTTTATTTTTAAAACTCTCATTTTGATACCCGGCGTTCAACGCGCACCTATATGTTTCAATCCGATTTTTTTGTGCTTAAAGTGCGTGTAATACGCCTGATTTCCCGCTAATAAAATTAAGATAAACTGGATCACTTCAGAAATGTAATATATTATGCAGAATTTTATTAAAATTTCAGCTTAAAGCTGAATATTTAAGTTGGATTAGAATAAATTATATAATGCGAATTAACTAGTGGATGCAGTGGATAGTTTAGTTTATAGTGTAAATTTATATGCACTTTTGCTTCAGAGGTTTTCTAATACTCTTGTAAAAAAATAGAGTTAATTTCTGCACACTATATTGTATATTATACAGTTTAAATCTTATTTAGAATTAATTCAATGCTATGTCAATCGTATTTAAATTAAAATTTAGAAAAACTGTTCCGTGATTTTATAATTCATAATCCGTAACTTTTTTACACCCTTTTCCAATAGCAATCAAAAAACTTTACTCAGATCCGCATCATCTATTTTTGCTAACTATTATATCATGGACTAAAGAAAAGCTTACGAATTGTAAATGTGTTCCAATTGCGTCAAGAGAGACACGTTTTCAGAATACATTTTGTGTTTACTTTTCTGCATGTGAGGGATTACCGTACTAGCAAATCGATAACTTTTGGGCGGTTCATTGAGTACTTGTGACACCCACTCTCGTTTTCGTTTTTTTGGATTCCAGGAAGATTTCAGGACTGATCAAGTATTCTATAGGTAGTTTGTGGGAAAACAAATGGAATTCCAAGTGGCATGCATATTTTAGTACATGAAAAACAAATCCTCCCTTCATATAGTTTTCATAAATTTCTGCTCTCCTTTTCGAAATCGCTTGGTCATAAAGTTCGTACTTAATATATAGTAAGCAAACAAAAATATTTTTAATACATAGTAAGTAAACAAAAAATATTTTTAATGCCTCTTAACATTCAAAACCTTTACAGCAGTACGTTAAAAATACAAAACAAAAATCACAGAAATCTTATGAAACACACAATAGTAAATTTTTTTCTTTCAATCACTGTCAATAAAAGTGTTTTAATTAATTTAACACGTATTTCATTTTCTTATCAAATTGCGAAAAATAGAAACATTTTATCCTGATTTAATAATGTGGTCTTTTAAGAAAAATGTAACTATTGCTCTTCTCGAGGTCATTATTTTTGACATCCTTAATAAAATGAATAAAATAAAAATTATATGTAAAAATATCTTTAAACATATCTCCTTTGTTAAGACTTCCAAAATCGATAAAGAAATGATTTTTTAATCTGCTTTTCTTAGAAGTTAATGGGAATTTAGTGTTTCTTGAAGGAAGTATATTTGAAGAAATGTAACAATATTTTAATTCTGATTTTCAAGGAATTTTTCTGTTTCTGTCTTGAGCTATAAAGGAATAATAAATAATTTGACATATAAACAAAAAGAGAAAGAAGGTTATTAAAAGAAAGTAAATTGATGTATTCAAATTTTAAGAGAAAATTAATTTTGTACTCTATAAATTTCCCTTCATATTTTTATATGTTATTTAAATTAAGAACCTAAATGAAAAAATATTAAATTAGTATTTTTTGTTAGTTAAAATAATTAGTTATATAGATATCTAGTTAGTTATAATAATTAGTTATATAAAAAATTGGATTTATATATATTATTTCTACAGAGAAGAAATATATATAAATCAAATTTTTCTCTCACATCATATAGTAAAACCTTTAAATTCTAATTTTTTTTATATTTCTTTTACAAACGTAGATTAATTTAGAATGGCGTGTTGCTTTTATTTTATAAATAATACAACAATATATATAAAATCCTTTCCATTAATTTATGCTATAAATATAAAACGACTTTTTGCGATTTATTCATAAATTCTTCAGCTGTAAATCTATAACCATCCCAGTCTATTAATTTGATTTTAATGTTTAATTTGAAGTTAAACATTAGTATTATAATAGCTAAAATTTACAAAAATCCAGTAATAAAATAGTTCAGTTACAAAATATTCAGATATTTGTGGAAATTCGGTTTTATATGCTAAAATATATATAAATGTTGAAGAGATGATCATAAATTAATTAAGGAACCTGATGGATGAAGAAAATGCTTCTTTCTATTTTACATCTACTTTCTTCGGCTTTGCGAAAGAGTTTCGCAGTGGTGTTAGCTAATGTAGTTAGTCCATGTTTACTTTCACGTGAATTTACTTTAGTTGTTTGGATTAATTAACGAGCTAGTTATTTTCCGTGGAATGTTTTCTTCTACTTAGCAGTATCTAAGGAGAATGAATTATGTTATCAAATCTAATTTATCTAGGCTTAATTAGTTTATTAGAAGTTTTATTATTCAGTGAAGTATAATTAACATTTTAGTAGGGCAGGTATGATATGAATGTAAGCTGAATATTGAGTTTTTTTCGTCATTATATGTAATTAACTTTTTTTCTTGCTCTTTTATCGATTTGATAATTATTTTAGATTAGCACATATTTTGTCTCCTAAGCAATATACAAATTGAAGAATCAAATCTAGTGCATTCTAACAAAAATTATCCGATGTTGTTCAAGTTATCCAGATGCATATTTTAAAAAATCTGGATTATAGTAAAACGAATATTTGAAAATTGATTGCTCATACTTTTTTACAATAGTGAGTAGAATATACCTTTGAAACTATAAAAAATTGTTTGAAAATAAGATATTTATAATAAGACAATTTAGACACAATGAGAATAAAAACGAAACAAATGTGATGGAAGTAGTAATTACAGAAATTTATAATATCAAGCAAGAAATATGTAGATAGAAACAAACCTTTAGTACAAACAGTACTTTAGAAAAACAGTATAATTTATCTACATTCTTTTAATTTTTTATCACATAAATATAAAAATAAGAGTAATATATATAAAAGAAATAATTCTGTACTTTCTTCATTTAAAGACAACAATGGGATGTTACATCGTTTAATGTAATTTTAAAGTAGAACCGACTCCGAAAATTGAAATTTATGCAGCGATAGTTCTCCTTTAAGAATAACTCACTTTAGGTTTTTCTAATCCTGTGGTTTTTAATCTGTAAAATCTCTACCAATTAAAAAAATTAGTTTATTTCTTTAGTTATTTGAACTCACCAGTACAATAAATTTTTAAAAAAACAGGTACACTAGGTTTTTTTTTATCACTGCGAACGTAGAATTCCAAGCTATCCAATGGCAGAAGAGTATCTTTCTTAATAGATGATTTAAGTGCAATTCGACTAAATTTACATATTGTGATATTAAGTTTTGTATATTTCCATTTATTTGTGTGTGTTTTTAAAAGTAAACAATTATTGTATTAACTGGAACCAGCATATAAGTTGAAAAGTCTGGCAACAACACATACACATTGAATGTTATTATCTAATTTCGTAGCATTTATTCGCCTATCACATCTTTCCAAATTCGTTTATTGCTGATTATTGCAAAAATAAATTATATTAGAACTCTTTCTTTTTTATAAAGGTGCAACAAATAAACAACACGTGTTGTAAATAACGTATTTTTACGTACAAATGCGTATGAAAACAATATAGCATCATGCTTTAACTACTCTATGCGTTACTTACGGCTGATGTATTGTAATGCAAAAGAAGAACACCTATTTGCTTTAATGAATTATTCCACTCCTCAAATTTCCTCCCAAAGACTTTAAAATCCCCTTATATTACTTCAAGCCATTCATTTTAAATGGAAATAGAGATAAAAAATAGAGGATGTGAAAATGCATATTCAATAAACCAATCTTAAATTAAATAATTACGATTTTTTATGAATATTTCTGAACTGATTAAGTAAAACTATTTTTAACTCGATTACTATCGAACTATGATGAAGCGCAAGGCCTATTTATTATGAACATTTTAATTTTGAACGGTCAAGTGGGATGAAGATAATACTTTACGTAGAACCATACTGTAAAAAATCATTCATACTACCCCTAAATGAGGACTTAGGGTAGATTTTAGGGACATCAGTGCCTTTACATAGCGTATCTCCAGTGGCACCAAGATTCGAAACTATGACTGGACAGAAACTGTTGTAGACCACAGATTCATGAGCATGAGTATTCGGTTTTACCACAGTCACGAAACCCTCAAAAGAAGAAAATGGGAAAACAATGCATTTTACCTATATTATTTTCATAATCATTGAGATTTGCTCTTATGCTCTCCTTCCAAAGCCAGTTATGCAGTGTGGAAAATATTATTCGATAAAAGTTAATAGCACTCAATGAAATGCTTTTCCAAGAGGAAATAGTTTTAGTTATTTCACCGATACTACTTCCCTTTATTCTGTCTCTCTCATTATTTCAGAAAGTTAAAATTTCCTCCTGAATTACATTCTTCGTTTGTTGTGTGCTTGTTCCAGCATGAACTGCAATAGAGTTAAAGTGGTCGTTAGAGGTACATTTTAACAATAACATAGTAATAAATTTTCAGATAGTTTCAGTAGTTCTATTCCTTGATACTTATTTAATATTCTCACTAACCGATATTGGGTTTCTCTACCGAAGAAGGAAGCTGCTAATTTCATATTTGTACTTATGGATTTTTATATCAAATTGGTTTATGTATTTTCAATGCAACAATTTTTTTAAAAATGAAAATGTAAATTGTCGCCAAATATCTTTAGGAAATTTTAATAAAAATTTAGATATAATTCGTACAGTAATTCATCTGGTTATTCCATACACATATCTAAATAGTCTTTTGAATTGTTAAAAAAACTATTCAATATTTAACTATTATGAATACAAAACATGATTAATGCATACTATGAAATGAAACAATAATAGAATTAAATTTAGTTGCGATAAGAAAAAAAACCAGGTTCGAAATTATATAAATATTAAGTTAATTTTAAGTTTCTATAAATATATGACAACTGTTATTTATCCAATAATAAATAATATTTTTGTTTAACATTCAGTGTTGAACTGTAGTCTAACCCATCTAAAAAGGTTTAAAAAAAGGAAATGTAAGCAATTCAATTTGAATCAAAATTTTTGGATTATTTGTGAAAGCCATCCCAAAGTGAAATGATATTCAAAATATAGTTATGAAATGTTCTGCAATGGATAGTAAAATCTTCACTTGAAATAAATAAAATTCTTAATCGTTCTAAAATTAACATTTGCAAGTGTTGCAATAAAAAATAATTGTAAGGAACTTAGAAAAGATCTGATAACAAAAATAGAAGTAATCATTTTGCTATAATAGAAAAGTTTTGTAGGTGGTCTCCGAAAAATAACAAGAGATTCATAAAACAACACAATAGACAAGTAAACAAGTGCCTCACTGAAGTGTGGCGAAGTTTTCAGTAGAAATTGTGTAGTTGTACAAAACTTTGGAAACAGCAGCTAGCCACAAATACTATAATATTACAAGGAATCGTGTCTGAAGGAGGCAAATAATGGCATGTCAAAACAAGTGGATGGCAAATATGTGCTCAGGCTATTTCCAAAGGATGTTATATTAAGTCTGAAATCTTTTTGTCCATTTATAGAAATAAATAAAGGGAAATTCGAATGTGATATCGCTTCCAGTTAAGCATTCTAAAAAAAGATTGATGATATATCTTGGTCGAGTCGTAATTCAAACCTAAACCCCATAAATAACCTATAGAGTTACATATCTCACAAAGTATTCAGGAAAAAAACCAATATAACTTGATTATTAAACGGAAGTAACTTATGAAGAAAGGGGACCTATTCATGAATATTTCCTTAAAAAATTATCCCCTTAAGATTAATTACGTTTATGAACTTATTCAAGAAAAATAATGAAGCAACATCTTATTGAATGTGCTAAGACTTTTCATCCCCCCATGTGATATTAATGTTTTATCCTCTTGAGACCCGAGAAGTAACTCCTCAATATATTTGTCAAATTTTCTTGGTGTGTAACTTAAAATGGAACTATTAAAAGGAAAAAAATATAAAAAGTACATTTTAAAATTTTTATTTATGTTAATTAAGTGGTACCCAAATGGGTATCGTGGAACTGCATGCATATAATGTAACAATATTTAAGTAAAGAGTTATATCGAGATATATAGTTTTTTAAACAGTTATTTGTAATGGAATTCAAAGAAGCAATTCCTATTTTGTAAGCACAGATACAAGTCACATTTAATGCATCTCACTCTGGATTTTCCTGGGCCTCCTGGAAAGCGACACTTCATTTGATTTTCTCTTTTTACATGTTCCGGAAAGTGGCCAATTCCGTCATACCGTACATCATTCACAGGCAAAGGAACAATTTGTTGATTTTTTTTGCGTTGAGGTCTTTCCTGCACGGCTTCTTCAGAAACTTCTGCTTTTATTAAGCTCTCAGCTATCACAAGTTTGAAGTCTATCAAATGAAGTCTATTTCTTAGAGGAACTTTACATTCCTTGCAATGACGAATATACATAACCCAGGCATTGCAGGTTGCCATATTCAAAAAAAAAATGTGCAAAGGCACGCATTGTCAATTTCTTGGTCCGTGTGGATATCCGGTAATATGAGATTAGTCTGTCCATATCAACACGTCCCATGTACGTATTATATGACCTTTCAATGGCAGGTTGTCTGACATCTACTCTCTGTCTTTGTTCTTTTGCACACCTCTTGCAGCTGCCATCAGGTTTGATACCAAATGCACTTGACAAAAGAAGTACAGATGTCTTGTCTTTCCATTTAACAAGACAAGCTTTTCTATCCTCGCGTCTTCGAGAAACTGATGAACCTCTCTCCATACAAGTATCTTTGGGAAAGCTTTCGGCGACACCATCAGTACGGTTGGTCATTACAGTGCCAGTTAAATATACGTTTCTACTCACGAGGTAATCTAAAATTGCTAGTCCTGTAAAATATCTGTCGGTGAATAAATGGGTTACTTTTTCTGTTGGTATAGTACCAACCGAATGTTTCGCAACTGCTCCTCCGAAACCATATAATTGCTTGTCTTCAACTGGAACTGTATCAGCTCCTGTGTAAATTAAAAAATCCAAACAAGCCCATCTGGTGCAGCAAGTACAAATTTTTTTAATCCTACAGGGTTTGGCTTCGATGGTAAGTATTGTCTCATAGGGCATCTACCAGAGAACGGCATCATCTGTTCATCAATTGACAGACATTCTGTTCGAGGAAGTTTCAAACACACACACACAGGCATTTCTAAACCACTTCTAAAATCAGAAGTGCTTTCTGGAATATTTTCAACGTCTGGATCATCAATATCGGATAGTTCACCATCACTTTGTACAAGCAATTCTTGGATTTCTGCATCCGTCAAATATTTTACTAAAAAAAATGAAAACCATACATAGCGTCGCCACTCTACTTTGATTCCAAGGTACCCAATCGGGTACTTTTGTTTCAAAGTGAAAGAAATCGTAAATAACCACAAAGTAAATTTCTAAAAATGCATGTAGAATAAAGCTTATGCACTTCTTAGTTGCAAAAAAGAGTAAAAACCTAATTATTATATTTATTAATATTAAAAAAATGAATCAACTTCCCAGTAGCCGGCTGAGTCGCCATTTTCTTCCGTTTCTCTACTTACAAGCTGTATGAATCATTTTGTCTTCAGTATGGTACTGCCATCTCTTAGCAGGCATTAAATTGGAGTTTTGCCCAATTGGGTATAATGGGACTTAAGTCGAATAAACCTTTTTTATTTGAACAAATGCTAATCTATGAAAGTCACCAAATAGGTACCGAGGGTCCTAAGAGGTTAAGACATGTGTGGCTAGTTGTTGCGATATATTTTTCAATGAATTTTTCATGTAGGTTGGTGCATTTTATTGAAAATTGCATGTACTAGGAAAAAAGTACAATTTCTTTCTTTCTTTATTTTTATTTCTGATAAAATTTTAATCTTATGCTAAACAGAGTATTAAGTCTCATAGTTATACTTCTGCTAAAAATATTACACACACACACATACATACACATTCATGTCCCTAAATTAAGAATAATTCAAAATCACATGGAAATCAAATTTTACACAAAAAATTTCACTTTTAGAATTATTACACACATCTTCAACAATAATATGCAAATCAGAAGGCACCGATAATATGTTACAAAATGACGAAAGTGTAACACAGGGTTATATAAGGAATCGCGGGAAAGAAGTAAACTGTTCACAAGCGTTTTGTAAACCGCTCAGTGACACAATCAAATAGTTTTGGCATAGAGGAAGCATGAAGATGCTTTTTTAAGTAGCAAAATTATCGACAGTATGGAAAATAGCGTACTCATATGGAAGTATCAGGGGAACTTGGAATCGCACAAAGTGTCATCCCTACGCTTTGGCAACGATTCCAAGATGACCAAAATGTCAGTAGACGTTACAATACTGATCGTTTCCGAGTTACAATGTCGATTGAAGACCAATGTTTGATAGTAACTCCTGAAAGAAGCAGACGGAGTACAGCATCCAACCTGACCCTTCAGCTTTCTGTAGACACAAGAACGAGAATTTCAAAACAAAACGTAGACAGACGTTTGGGACATATTGGTCTATATGCTCACATGTTTCTTAGATGTCTTCCATTCACTACAACTCAATGTCTGCAGTTGTTAGCCTGGAGTACAGAACATGCATTGTGTGTGTGTGTAAACATCGTCTCAGTGGGCCTGTGTTATGGTTACCTGACGTGTGTGTCCAGATTTAGCTTTTAGGTTGATTCCTGTCGGAGTTTCATTTGGAGAACGCTAGGTATCCGTCACCTGCAACGCAACGTTATTGAACTACATTGCTGCAATGGTGTAAGATTGCTCGTTTGGGGGAAATTTTACTATGCTCCAGAATAGATCTACATGTTCAAATCGGAACCACGGCAGGTCAAATTTATAGGGGAATCATTCTGAAACAAAGTTTTTTTTGTGCTTACGAGTGCCATGAGGACAAAATTTGTGTATATGGATGACAACACCCGTCTTCACCAAGGAAACATCGTAAACGAATGCCTTCAATCTGAGTTTATTACTTCAATAGAAGGGTCAAAATTCTCCCCGGGTTTTAATTTGGTACTTGCTTGACCTTGAACCTTCAACCACGTCCTTCCGGAACTTTAGGGATCATTGCTTGCTGAGGGGAGTAATCGTCCCAGATCGGCTCGAAAATTTGATACTCAGCTTTACTAGGTTCTGCACGGGCCTATATTTTATCACTTTGGTGACATGCAATGCATTAATTATCATGCAAACCGTGTATTATTAAGATTTTGTAAAGAGAGCATTTTTATGTAATTTCTCCAGGGAGCAAAAATTGCTGTTTTTATGAAAGGTATCTCACAAGTGCCATCTTTTTATCTTTATCTTTTATTTAATAAATAAGCTTAATGAATAAGTCCTGTTTGTTTTATTTCTGAATCTTTATTTCCCGGAGCTGGCATTATCCTTACTTTATGGACAAGAGAGTACAATCAGCAAGCCTATACCAAACTGCCGTAAATGTAACAGAAAAAGAAATGTAACAATTCAAAAATCCAAATCAACAAATTAAAATATTGAATTAATTTCTTAAATAATATTGTATTTTTATGAATTTTTGTTACATTGAATAAATAATGTTAATAATAGATGTAAAAATTGAGGAAGTGCTTCTTTCAAAATTATCTTGGTACATAATGTAGTACATATTACATAAAAGTAAAGGCATTAAATGCCTTAAGAATTTTCTAATAAATATTTATGGAGTGATCAGTTAACTAAATGAAAAATATATATTCTTAGCACTATCTTAAAATTATTTTAAAGAAGCTAAGCCTTTAACGTTATTACAATTTAAATATGTTGCCAAAAAGTGAAATACAAAGTTTTAAGAATCTAACAGAATAATTCTCACTCTAATTCAATTTTACCTGTTATGAGAGGGAAAAATTCTAAGATGTCTAGAAAATGAGAATTTTATTGACGTCAATTTTTATTCCATCAGAATGAAATTCGCATTCATGACAACTTCCTTTGAAAGAAATATTTTTTCTCAGTTTCGAGGATCGGTTCGTCGTTTTCTACTTATTGACACAGGAAAATTCAATTTATTCCTTTCAAATCTCTAGATGTAGTTTCGACATAAAGGCGCAAGGAAGATTTTCCTTCCATCTCCCTCTCTCACTCTTTTGCAATACGATTACACGCATAGCCAAATGAATTCTGTCTAATTTTCGAAAGCTGAAATAACTCGAAAGTATTCCTTAGGATGATTGAAAAATAAAATTATTTGTAAAGGTAGGGCTTGAAATAATAATTATATCAACTCAGTTCAAACGGGCAGAACAAAAGTAAACCCATGAAATAAAAAAATGTCACATTTAAAAATATTTCAAAATTACTACTAATAAAATGTCTTAAAACTGATTTTATGTTGTAGAATATAACCACATTAATAAATATTTAACAAAGGAAGAAATTAAGAAATCTTTTGGTATTTTGGAATACAGAAAATAATTAGATTCAAGAAAAAAATATAAAAAAAGTATTTATTAAATTTCATTTTGCATTTTTAACTGACCAGGAAAGCATTTCAAAGGATTTCTATATTTTAATCATACCATAAATGTAAATTCCAATTAGATAAATTATATCAATTCCATGTCATATTATATATTCATGTTTTGCATTCATATGCATTCATTGTATCATACGTTATTTTTGCATGTACTTCATTCATAATGCACAAAAAGATAAAACTTCCATTATGGATTTGATAACATATATACTGCTCTTTTATGTTCTCGCTATATTTTAATATACGATGTTTTACTTAAATTAATATTTAATTTCATAACTTTTCTTTCGCTTATTTTTCTAATTTTTATCAAAGTATCTACTGCGAGCTAAGAAAAAAAAACACAAACAGGAAGATCAATTTTTTCAATCTTAATGCGAATTTATGAAAAACTACTTTTTAAAAATTTTATGTATTGTTATACATGTGTATATACCCCATATCTTCGATTGTAATTTGATATGTGTATCAGTCGAAATAAATTTTTGTTTCAAAAAATTATCTAAATCTCCAAACCCGTATCGAACTGAAAGAAAATTTTGCATTTTTGAAACATACCACTATGAGAAAGAAAGCATTGTCAGGTAGTTAAACGAGGAAAATATTTTCCAATCAAAGGACTGAAAAGTAAAGCAAAACGCAAGACGCCAACAACGATCAATTTTGTATAAACTTATCTGAAACTGATACAGTTTTTCGCTCATTTGCTACGCATTAATTTCCATTCCTTCCTCGCACACTATCTATGATATTCTTATTTTCTGTGCCATTTTTGTTTATTTGAAAATAAGCAGAGAAAATAATTTTGTTTCAGGCTTATTTCTAATTACAAAGGAACTAGTTTACTGAAAGTTTAACAAAAGTATGGCTACTCGGCATTTCTCTGACAAAGAAATAAGCTCCAACAGTGAAGGAAAAATCATCTTGAATTAGCGCAGATGCCAATATCTGAAAAGATAGCATGTGGTCAATGGGTTATATTTTTTGCGCAGGAGGAAAAATTTATCACATATATTCAAGAATTAAGAATGATTAGCTCTATTGCTATCCATTCAACAATCTAAATTGTGGCCGTAAAAACAAAGAAACTTGAATTTGCTTAAAACAAGCATTTGGATTTTACTGCATATAGATTGTGATATGCCATTGTTTTCTTAAAAGACACATTTTTTATATAATAGTTGGTACTAATAGGCACAAAATGTCTCCTCAAAGCTAAAAAGTTGAAGAAATTTCTCTGACTTGCATTAAAATGATGGAAATAATATGATTTCGGGTTGCTTCAAATCGGAAAATACTGTCCTTCATATGAAACTCATATGCTATTCGATTAAAAATAAATTACATCTTTTGATTTTGAAGGTTCTAAGAAAATTTTCGTGAAGACAAGCCATAAAAATAGCATTTTTTTCAGAAAATTTATGCTGTATGCTGCACTTTCAAACTGCTTACCTTCTACAATAATTTTTAAGGAAAAGATAGTATCTAAAGGTGTAAAATTGTGAAGTTGAGTTTTAGTGCGTTCCCGTGAAAAACGCTGATTGTATGAGTATGGTATTTTGGATTGACTGGAAAAAAATAGAGCTAAAGAAGAGCGCTGTGCTTTTTCGGATTCTTCATGGCTGAACTCATAGATCAATTGAATTATAAGTGTTCTGAAATACAAACTAAAATGACAGTAATGCAGTGCTTCTCAAATTTTAAATATTTGAGACCCAATATTCAATCATAATTTTCATTGCGCCCCCTCCATCCAATAACAATGTATTGAATTCAACAATACTATAATCTGAAGAGATAAACCTTGTGTACGCCTTGTGTAAAGGGGTACGACTTTAACCCCTTAAGTGCTGCCGGCGTATATAAATGCCTCACTTAGCCAGTGTGTTAATTGTCCCAGACGTATATATACGTCTTTCCGAAACTCAATCTTTTCTATTCACTGCTATCCACAAAATTATTCCGAAGTCTTTGAAATGTAATAGAATTACCTTGACAGTGTGTGTGTATGTTTGGAAGAATTTACTTATTTCAGAGGATTTGCTTATTTATTCTTTTTTTATCCCCCCCCAATACATCACATACGCTCGCTTCCGTGCTAAACGGTGACATTGGGGAGCGAATTGCGTCATTTTTAATCGGCATTTAAGGAATTAATTATAAACTGTACAGATTATCAATACTAATGTTAATTTTTGTTTTAAATTTTTTGTCTGACAAGCCTATATGGGGTCATTGGTAATTATTAAATTATTTCTTAACTTAGTATTATTTAATTATAAAATACATTACACAGTACTGATACGATTATAAGTGTATTAATATAGTGTAAATGTGTATTTTATTTTTTATTATGTCAGAATGTATTTTATTTGTTTACTTTCAGTGTGTTAATAAATATTTTAAATAATCTTTTGTGTTCGACTTTTCAATATGCTCGTGCCACCTTTTAGGGTTATCACGCCCCCTAGGGGGAGTGCCCCACAGTTTGAGAAACACTACATTAATGTCAGGTGCCCCAACGCCAATACTCCTGTCACACTATTGCTTATAAAATCCATACAAATACAGGTTAGATGTAAACGGGTGGAGTAGATTGTAAAAAGAAGATAAAATTGTAAAGAAAAGGAGAAAAATTTCTTAAAAAAAAGGCAGACATTTTAACGACTGCACAGTAGACGAAAGATGCATGATTGGATATTCTATCTGAAGTAACAAGCCGAGGTTTCTAAAAATGCAATAACTGTACAGGGAGGATGATTTTGTGCATGATGGCATAAATTATTCAATCGAAAATTCTGAAAGTGATGATGATATGAATTTAGACATTCCCGAGAATGACAGTAAATTTCTCAAACTAATAGGAATTTTGTGACATTTCTTTTCCTTTTTTAACAAAAGTTGAATTTAAAAACACTAAAATGTAATCTTAAGATTAAAATATCTTGCTTTGGTTTGAAAGATTTGCAAATAATGCTGCTCATTAAATCTATATAAAATTTTATGAATAACTGATTGAAGAAAACTTGTAAATATTTTTTAAATACCCATTTGTCTTTACATTCGACTCAATTATATCGACAGTACCTTAAATTCTGGAAGGTCATCATATTTTCCCCTTTTTAGAACATTATTGTCACGAAGCTGGTTAATACTGCTCCTAAGGTGCTGATTCGTTTTTTTGCTGTGTGTTAAGGCTGATTTACTCCTAATAAAGGCGACATTAAGACGACATTAGAATGCCTTCAATAGGTTACAGTAAGTGTGAGAGAGTCAGAATGAATCTAGAAGTCGATCGGTGAGAGATTATTTGTAGAGTATTGTAGATTGTAGAAGTGTCTCTCTAGTCTCTGTGTAGCTCCTTAGTGTATCGAGAGTCTTTGGGCATTGGATGGGCTTTCTTCTTTGGGCATCCGGACTGCAACATAGTCCTCAATCCCATACCTGGTATTCTGGCATGGCGATAGTGGACATTTTCAGTCTGCGTAGAGGCATTATGGTCATTGGCTGAGAAGAGGAGATCCGGGAGGCGTGCCAATGGTTCTTCTCTTCTTCAGGATGGAGTGGAAGTTATTTTTGGCTTGAATGAGAGCTTAGAGGCTGCTCTCGGTTGATCAATGGTAACGTGGATATAGAATCCGATTAGCTGCCCGGGGTACTGAGAATTGGGATAGTCAAAGAAGCTTGTCCATTGGGGTAAGATAGAATTTAACATGGAAAAAATTTAAGGGAAATATAAAAAAAAACAAATTTACTTAGATGCAATAATTAAAAACTATTACAAAGAAATTAAAAGTATTATGAAAAATTATAAGAATTAAGAATTTTTCTTCTTGGCCTTTTAGTTTTGTTATTGGGATTATAAAGGGTTAGGTTAAGCATATTTACATTATTTGTTTCAGGTAAAGCATTAAAAATGTTGATTGCAATTTTCTGGATATGAAATTTAAAACTATTAATTTTTAAGGCATTACGTATGCCATCATTGCGCATATATCTTGTGGCTTTAAAAACCATGCGAATGAAAGAATTTTAATCTATATCTAGAATTTTAATATTAGTATTAAAAGCATAGCCCCAGAATGGACAAGCATGAGCAACTATGGGACGCATAACGCCTGCATAGAGAAACACTTTGTTTTCTATACTTAAGTGAGAGCTCCGGGCAATTAAGGGGAGAAATTTAAACATGGTTTTCTAGAATTTATCGCGAGCGTATAAGATGAGTTGTTTCCAAGTTGTGATCCTAAAATAACGCCTAAGTACTTAGTTTCCGTAGACCAAGGGATTTGTTTAGTGTACATGGTGAGTGAGGTTGGTACTGTGAGTTTTCTTGTGAAAATAACAGCGGAAGATTTATCGACATTAAAACTTATTTTCCACTTTTATAAAAAGTTTCTAACAATTGTAGGGGGTTTGCTTAAGGCAAAAGTAATTGATTTGGCATTTTTGTAGGTCACATGAATGGCCGTATCATCAGCATGCATGTTAATTTTTGTTAGTGAGTAACTGGGACTATCATTAACGTAAAGGTTTAATAGCAGGGGGCCCAAGAGACTTCATTGGGGACATCTTCCAGTGATGTTATGGGACTTAGATAAAGATTCATTGACTCTAATTTTGAATAGTTAATAAGATAAGAGTGAATAATGGGAGTGAGAGGAGGGGGGGAGTTCGTAAGTTATTAGATTGAAAGTGAGTCCATTAATCCAAACACGGTCGAAGGCTTTCTGGATATCCAGAAATACAACTACAGTTTCCTTCTTTTTCTGGAAACCTTCTGAAATTTGTTCAGTTAGTCTAAGAAAGAGTTTGGCATTCCTCTTACGATGTCTCTTTAAAGATGAAATACGTCACGCCTTAAAAAGGGACACTTGATGCAGAATAACTTCTGTTTAAATATAGTCAGGATAACTATTCCACTATTGGTCCGTCCACATCCCCCACTCGCGGTGGATTTTGAATCTGGTGGCTGGCATGGGAACTGTGTCGGCCATCTCACTGTCGGTTGGATCAAAGGAGGTCGAATTTGACTTTCCGTGGAATATGCGTCGTGATGTCCAGTCTGTAATGCGTTCCCACGCGAAATTACTTGACAGTTGAGACTTCACTAGTTCCCTAACAGGGTGCTTTGGATAAGATCGCCGCATTATAATTCTCATCTGAAATTGAATGAAAAATCCTACTTTTTTTTTCTGACACGCCTTATAATTTCTTAAAAACAACATTTAAAATTTAAAATTTCACGAATAAGGTTCAAATATTGTAATTATTTTTGAATTAAATTTCTTTAAGAAAATATAAAATAAATTTCGAGGAACGCTCTATTTTTAGCATTTTGATAGAATGTGTAAATTGTTTTTTCAAATTTGTGAGTTATTTGGTTCATATTAACAATTAAAAGGCATAAATTTAAAAAAATAAATACATAAAATATTTATTTATTTTTGAAAAATATCAATCTACCAGTATAAAAGTAGAATTTCTTACTAAAGTTGCATCAAATATTCATTAAATCGTGATGTTTTTTTTTAAAATAAAAAAAAGAGCTATGTTAGAAATATCTTTTAAAAGATGTAATACTTTTACTAAAATGTGGACCTAAAATCTATATTTAGTGGAAGGAAGTAACTAATTCAAAAAACAGGTCAATTACATTGAAATTCGTATTATAATTACTGGATTTAAATCAGATAAGTGGAACAAATACATATAAGAATAAAACAAGTTTGATCCGTTAACGCCCAAATTATTTTAAAATCGAAATTTTGGAAAAATATGTTTAAGTTACATTTCATATACCATAAATAGAGTAATTGTGAAGTTGTATCCATTTTCCGTAATTAGCAGTTGAGATAATAGGTGATCTATAAATAGATCGCTGGGCGCTTATGGTAGTAAAATACCAAGTAACTTTCCTGTGGTTTTATATTTAAAAAATTAAAAATTTAGGGGGGGGTGAATGTAAATTTTGTGAATTTAAAACAACTAATGAGATTTAAAAGGGAAAAATTTATTTTACTGATCTAAACTTACTTAGTTACAATCTTATACAGCCAATTTGTAAAAGTTAAGTGTGATATAATGGAAAACATTTCAGATAAAGGGTTACATTACATTTTGTACAAAATGTAAGAGGTCTACCCTTACTTTTTTGAAACTGGCATCTTCTTTGGCTTTGTCTTTTTCCTATAACATGGTATTTTCTACCTAAATTCGCAGAGTCTATTACGTTTGATCTTAAAGATATCATTCCCCGTTTGATGTACGCAACGGCGATATATCTTTGGATGTTTTTATACTTTTAATATTTTTTTCATGGGTACACAAATTTCTACATTACCTAACAGATCTTTTATTGATGGAATAGTCATTTCATCATCATCAAAATAATTTTCGTTAGTTAACTCATCCCCATCAGGCGGTAAAGCAATTATATCAGACTCTACTTCCTTAGAAAACATATATTCTAACGCTTCTTCGGCGGTGTGAAACACTTTACGCCGAGACATTCTGGAAGAAATGAAACGGGTAAAAAATGATATTAGTTACCACTAACGCCCAGCGATCTATTTATAGATCAGCATGTTTAAACTTACATTTTAATAATAAAAACATCTATTTTTCTAATATAAATAAGCCAGAATAATTAAAGAGGTATTGAAAATGTAAAACTCATGAAAAAAAGTATAACTTACTTTAAATTTTTTTTCTGATGGATACAAAATTGAAAGCTGCACTTTGAAGCTTCAAAATGGCGAACATCAGACGCTAGCTACTGGACTGCTGTGGGAAAGAATGCTTCAAATCTCCTTTAGGGGTATTTCCACATGTGTAAGGAAACCAGCCAATGACAATACGAAGTAATTAAAAGATACCGTTTTCACTGGGAGTTCTAAGTGGGAGGTGATCTATAAATAGATCACTGGGCGGTAAAGGGTTAACTCAAATATTTCTAATGAATCTACTATTACATATGCCAGTTAAGCATTCAGTTTTCTTACCGCACTATCTGTAGAGTTGAGTTGAGTAGAGTTGAAACAAGATTTCAGGTATCTTATTCCACGATCTGTTTGAGAAGAGGTGAGTTACATACATTTAGTGTACAATTATTGATACACTAAAGATTTATCTGCAAGGGTCTTTGCAATTGCTTCCTAGAAAATTGCAATTGTTAATCTGCAATACATTCATGATATTTGATTTATTAATGAGGACTACACATTTATGCCATTTGACATTTTGAGCACTCATCTCGCTTTTTTAAGGAGAACAGTTCATAATACAACTATATATTTTGCGGCAAGTAAACACTGACCCAGAAAATGGTTGTATGCTTTTTTTAATAGATCCTTTTCAAGGAATATCTAATGGTAGTGTTGTTTTGTAGAAATTAAAGGAGATCAAGTATAGAATAGGACAAATATATACGGTTGTAAAAGTATATTATTCAAAATACATTGCTCTATTTAAGACAAAGTGGACATTCATATGAAAAAGAAAGATTTAAAAATTATACCAAGAAATTAAAATGATTATTTTCAGTTTTTTACAGTTAGAAACAACAATTGTAAGCCAAAAATCATTTCAAGTTGTTCTTGTAACTTCTATGGAATTTAACATCCCTTGGAATGAAATATTTCTATTTATGAAATATCCTTATTTGTAACTGCAAATTAAATACAAATGCTAGCTTTGTTTTTCTATGAACAATGAGTAAAATACGCATAACCTTCACTGTCAAATATTATAAATGTTATCTTTCTATGGCACGGAAGGTATTCATGATCAACTCCTATTAACAAATCATAGTATAAATGTAAGGTTTCCATTTCATATGTCTTGTAAAATTCAATTAATACTTGACAAGCAATATGATTCAAATCATTAATTGAAAATATGGTTATGCACTTGGAAATCTGTGTTAATACTTATTCGAATTCAGTAAAATTGTGCACACATTTAGAAATTTGGATGCTAAACTGCAGTGTAAATTGAATCTTTCATTTATTTTTATTTTTAAAGAAGTTTGCATTTATATATGCAAGAAAAACGTTAGTAAAATCAAATTAAAAATTTCTTTTTCCCTTTAATTTCGGTTTATCTTGTCATGCATTTAATAAAAATTTTATATTTGGAGCTACAATCTGCCTAAAGTAAAATCTAAGAGAAAGAAATTACAAACGAACCATATGTTCTATAAGGGACTCATTTCTTATTTAGCAATTATGACACACTGTTCCTTCATGCATCACCAAAATTACATCCATATGTTGTCTACTATGTAACTTCTTCAAAAAAATAGCTTATGTATCATAAATATTTATTCAACTTTGTTAGAAATTCTTAGTCTTTTATGTTTTAAGATTGATTGGTTTTTTTGCATTTACTTTTTGGGAAATATTACAAAACTAGCAAACCAATCACTTGTGGGTAGTTCTCTGAATGTTAGAGACGTTTTCTTTTTTATGATTCTTGGAAAATCTGGAATCTTTTCTTGTATTCAAGAAATGTCTTGTTAAAAGACAAATATAATTCCAAGTGACATACATATTTCACTCTAGAAAAAAGATCCTCCCTTCATATATTTTTCATGAATTCCTGTTTTCTTTCAAGAAGTATTCAAGACTAAACTGATGGTGAAAATATAAAGCTTTTTTCCTAAACACGCAACACACCCTTAGGCTAAATTCCTTTCTTTTTCGTAGCAATGAAAGTTCCAAGTAACGGGAAGAGTTATTTGAAATAATTCTCTAACCAGAAAAGAAAGTATTTTTTTTTGTCAGATTTATCATTAATTTACTACCCTATATTAATTTATAATGATAAAAATCACATTTTTCTCAAACGAGATATGAAGAGTCCTTATGATGTATTAAGTTTCTAGGTAATTTATGGAGATATGAATATTAAAAAATTAAAAAAGAGAATAAGAAATTCTTAAAAAATTTCTGAATACAATATTAATATTCAGCTATATTTTTCAAAAAAATTTATACCTAATGTAATATTATGTATTATCAATAACATCTACATCATTTAATAATATGTGGTTTTGTGTGCGTGTGCCCTTGTTTATATTAAAATTAATAAACATTATCAAACACTGAAATTTATGCTCAAAATTTATAACTAGGCACCTGATAGAATATACAAATTTAAATAGATTGGGGAGTAAAATTTACCTCAAAGTAAAATTTTGATGTAGAAAAAGACAAATGTATTAGTTTAAATGAAAAGCCTTACTTTTGTTAATTGAAAGCAACTGGAAAATTCTACTTGGAACCCTAAAATAAAATGTCACACACAAACCCATTAATACCTTTCCAAATAAAAACTTTAAATAGTTAAACATAATGTTATTTTACTGCATTAAAAATATTAACTTTACTTGCTAATATACACGTGAGGAATTCAAGAACTCATACATTTAGAAATATTTTAAATGTTTTCCCTCTTTGTGAAATATGAAGATTTCTTAAATTAAAAAAAAATATGCAATTTATACGAGATTTATATTAACCTTTTACTGAAAACTACGTTATTCGCATTTATTTATTGCTTTATACTCTTTCTTTTTTGAAATAAAAATACTATTCAATTTAATTTAGATATAATTTTATTATTCTTCAAAAGAAAACAATTAACATTTTAAATACATCGAGTGAAACAAGGACATGTCATTTTTTGTTGATTTTTTTTAAAGATGGATAAATAACAGTTTAAGATTTGGTATGCTACATTATAAAGTTTTAATGTTTATTACTTTTTAAATATTTTATTATCTTTGGAAGAAGTAAAAATTACCTAGAAAAATTTGCATCTAAAGTTAATTAGAGCTTTAGTGAACAATGTATCAAAATTAAAGGTATTTTCATTTCTACAGATATTTATTTCTCCAATAAAGCTCAATAAAGAAAAAGATGGAATTCATCTGCATTTTCTAACAAATATATACATTTTTAAATCGTATTTATAATTGTTAGAAGCTGCCATTTTTGAAACTGTCATTGCTTTTTTTCATCGATTATTAATAATCCTCCAACATGGTCAATTATTACAAACACTACATTGGATGATAGTTTTTATTAAAAGCAATTGCCTTAAATATATAAGAGTTCGATTGAAAATATCTTCAAAAATCTATTTAATTAGTTAAACATTTGCTGATATTTAAAAACAGAGTAACATTTATACAATATTTAAATCATTGCTTAACAACACACAATGAGTCTTTATCAAGGAACAAAACCTCTAAGCAGACATTACTGAGAAAAGATGAAAGTGAAAGATTTCTCAAAAATGGAAGATGCAATTCTAAAAATTCTTTTAAGTTAAGAAATTACTCGCTTTGTTAATTTACTAGAGACATAAACAATTCCGTAAAAGTCCTTATTTGTAGCCTTGGGTCAAACAGGTTGATTGAATTTTCATTGTTTATTTTATCAGAAATATTTCTCCGCGAAATCTCAATATCATTTACTTTTATGTCCTTAGGGAGATAGCTAAAAATTCGTTCTATAAATAAACTCAATGCTGATTTATATATCATATTGTTCTTTCTTCTCCCCTTTACCCATTGTAGAACCTGTACTAAATGTAGTAATATTTGCATTGTCTCTGAAAGCAATGAGTGTTGTTAAGTGAGTTCTGTTTGCTTAAAAAGGAAGATGAACAAAAATTATATTTTAATCATTGATAATATATAGTACAAGATATGAAATTCATACGATTGCACTGAGTGTCATTTGAATGAAAGTCTTACAAACAATACCACTGAGCTTAAACTATATTGGGTAATGTTTATTGTAATAAAAATAAATGTAGAAAGAGAAACTCATACCACTTTATCAATGAAAATATATTACTGATTTTAAGGAAGAGAGTCTAATTAATGTGTCATATATACCAGAGTAACACATAAATTGACCAAACATCAGCAAAATATGTAATTCAGCATTCTTCAAAATAACATAAAGCGTATTGTCATTGCATATTAAGGCTCTCTTTGCAAAATAGTAAGGAGCAGAATCTAAATTTGAACCTATTTTTTCAGAGAGAAAAGTTCTCCAACTTTAATATTATAATCTTATTTTCATATCATATAGAGAATAACATTTTAATGAAGTTTTTCTTTTTAAATAAATAAATTGCTTTGAAGTTCTATTTTTGTAATATTATATATACGGGTTGTTAACTTTATTTCTTCCAATGAAAACGTTGTTTATTAGAATATAATAAATTCAAAGGCCTAATATATATAATAAATTGGAAATATTTTATATAATAATTCAATAATTCGTGGGAAAATTAGGGGCCTTTATAATAAAAACTTTTTCTAAAAAAGTTCCGTTTAAATTCCTTTTTATAAAGTGAAGAGAACCGTAAAATTTTCAGCAAGAAAATATTTTGACAATTTATGCTTGTGCAAAATTATTACATTTACCATAAATAAGGGACGTTTTCGATTACTATTGTTAAATCAAAACTCTAGCTTAAAATGAAAACTTTATTAAATGATTTAAGAACACCAAAAGCACAGTAAACTATTTGCTTTTATTGATTGTTCCAGTAAAACTATTTTCAATTGATATTTTTAAGTTAACTGAATATTATCATCAGTAAACAATCTAAAAAGTGTAACAATATTTTTTAAAAATGTTTTTTAAATATATATATTGTAGGTATCTTTACATATTGAAAACATGATAGAACATTATAAAATATATAAGAAAAGAATTAACTTTATTATATAACTTCTGAATTAACTAAGATTTGTTTCAGATTTTGAAAAAGTCTTTAAGAAAGTACCGTAAGCATGTTTCAACCATCCCTCATATTAACTCAAGTAATTGTTTAAGTTATTATTCTAATGTGATCAACAGTGATTTGGTGTGATTATAAATCTTTTACGCGTGTTGTACAGTGTAATTACTTCAAGTGTGATGATTTCTTTTAAATTATTTGCTTATAGATCTATAAATAAGATATATGTCCCTAATAAACCACTGTATTTAATTTATTATGCTGTTACTTTACAAGGAATTATTCATTCACTGCAAACTATGAGATATATCGTAATTTGGGCTGAAATTTAAATTTGATTATATATCTCCATTTGAGCTGGAATTATTAAAACCGATCAATGAAAAATTTATATAGAGCAAAAAACATATTAACTATGTTTACTAAAATTAAGACTCAGATAGCTAAATAATAATTATACATACATACATACATACATACATACATACATACATACATACATACATACATACATACATACATACATACATACATACATATATATGTGTGTGTGTAATAACTTAAATTGATATCTACTCATAATTCGAATCTCCCTTATTTATAACATCTAATTCATAAATCCTAATACCCTTTTTCGAAACACGTCTCTTTCTCAAGCATTTAAAACATGTTGGTTTATTACTGATTCTTTAGACCGTGAAATTTGTTAGAGTTATTGGCGACTCCAAAAAATATAGGATCATTAATGGTTTCCAAGTTCTTTGGTAATAGGGATTAATATTCCCTAAGCAAATGATGTCATTTCTATAAATAGCTAGTTATTCCCTTCACCTGGATACGTGACTGTATTTTTTACAATGTGTTTCTCCCGGTTCTTCCTTATATATAAATACTTGCTATTTGTATTTTTGTCTTTGTATAAGAAGCATAATTGAATAAACTATGTGATCACGAACACGCCTCTTTTAATTTCGGCCACGACCTCTTCATCACTACTAATTAAAATGAAAATTTTGCTACTGCAAATATATATATATATAAATGTATTCCAAAAATGCAAAAAAAAAATATTTTCATTGTTGTTGCTGTGTATGATAAGCTTTGAAGAAAGGATTAACTCAAATTGCTATGTTGTTGGGACACAAACTGGACAAAAATACCTAGCATCCTTGCAATTTTTCAGCTTTGTACTTATTCGACACGGCGTTGTTGGAATACGTTTGTTATGTGGGAAGAAGATGTTTTAAATATTGAAAATCTGTTGTAATTGCATTATAAATGTTGCTTTCTCCTTCATTACTGCCGTCGCCATCAAATAAATGCGTAATAACCTAGTCCCTAAATTGATGCATTCTAATCTTTTTATTTACTAGATTTCTTTGGTAATAGAAATCTGCATCCAGCAGGAAGAAGGGTAGAGCGATTTTCTGGCATCAACAGATGCCTTTCCTGTGATTTCATAACTGTTACTTATTAGTTCATTCTTATTATTTTACAACTCTTTATAATTATCATCGCCTTATAAGTTTTTCTCAGTGATAATCGTTTCACGTCTGTATGAAAATCTGACATAACACTATATATCTGACTGCCACCAGGTGAAAATAAGCGATGAGCTGGTAAAATCAAGCAAAAGGGAAAAAAACATTTGTATGCGAAGCATTTTATAGAAAAAAAATCCTGTGTGAAATAATTTATAAGTGGCACTCAACACAAGAACCTTATTTATTAACGTCAGGCTAGCAGTTACCTCGTAGTGTTTTTTTAATGACTCAATATTTTTACATTTTGTACAATTGCATGTTTTCATTGAAATAAAACCTTGGCACCCAGGACAAGATGCTCTAAAATTAGCAGGCAGGCAATGGGTTAAAATAACTTTGATCAAAATAACAAATTGTCTAATTATGCCAGAAAACTTGTTTGCAAGAAAATGTAATCAACTACTAAATTTCCCTGTATAAAAATGTGGATTAATTTTAGATAAAGGAATTTTAAAAATTGTTTGTTTATATAATTTTTAGCCTATAGAAATGTGTACTACATGTGATTCCTCAGAGGGACATCAGCTAACTCTTTGAGTCAATGTCCAGAAGATACAAGTTTGTTTCTGAGGCAAAGAGGGGGGAATGTGCCATTAAATTTTCTTTGCTCTTGTGGCAGTATTTTCAGAATGAAACGTAATATCCCTTACATTTAATTTTCAATATATGTATTCATTTTTATCCCATTCGGATAAATTCTTAACGGAGAATATTTTTCTGTGTTGAAGTGTACCACAAATTTCCCTATGTTACCTTTAAAATGTTAGCTCTATTCTTTTATTACTTGTCCTTCTGCCATTGTTAATTATTTTGGAAGGAAAATAATCGTTTTATAATGACTGGTATTTCAATAAAAGCGTCATGTAGAGGAAATTGGCATAATTACAGTAGATAGTTTTATATCAGTTGATCCTTCTTCTTTTATTTCAAAACTCCTAATTGTGCAGTTTAATAGAAACTTCGTTTGGCCACATTAAAGGTAGTTCTCCTTAGAAGTAATCTTGCTACTCCACTTGTCATATAGAATAACTTTTCAAAATATTTTTGAAACCTAATCAAAAAATGCCTATTTCATGGGCGTTTCGATTCGTGTTGCATTTTCATATCAAAAGTTCAAAGCATTGCATCTGGTTAGAAAAGGAGGATTGTGAATAAAATTCAATATCATTTAGTTTTTAGCATTTTTTAATTTCATCATAGCTGTTCAAAAGTTAACACATGCAATTAAGATTTTTAAGTAAGGATAACATTTAAACATATTATATTGTATGTATATAGCAACACTCATAAATATAATGGGGTCAGTTGATTTTTTTTCTTTTTGGCGCACTTCACGCTAAAGAAAAGTCAATTTTTAACATTTTGCTTTTAATTTTAACACTTTAAAAGTGCCATGTTGGAATTCAAATATATCAATTTCTATATGTGGATTTTTTGATAAAATGACCACGTGATTCAATGGATGGAAAATGTTATCTCGTTAGCCTATGACAATAGTTTTTGTGTTGTTGAACGTTGCGACAATAAATGCACTATTTATTTTGTTAAATAGTCAGAAACTACCTACTAAATATTGAACCAGACTTTGATTTCTAAAGTGTTTTGGATTTCTATTCTGAAGACCCGCCGTGTAGAGGAACGATGCACGTAAAATCTGTCGAGAGCTCAAACGTCCTCCCGTTGGTGTGGTGTGGTAGTTAGGAGAGGGGAAGGCCAGCTCAGGTGTCGTCCGTGTCGTATGACCACGGTTCAATATTACGCGGACCGTCCCCAAAAGCCGTCGTGTAGCTGAACAGTGGGACGTTAATATTCACTCACTCACTTGGATTTCAATTAACAGGAGACTGTAACGAACATAGAAACCAGCAAGCAATGCTTCTACGAAATAAAAAAAGAAAATTAAGATGTAGTGAAAACATCCCGCTCACTCGCGACGAACACTAAAAGAGTGTATAAACAATTTACTGAATGTTCTAATAAAAATAAAAGAAAAACTAAATTTACGTGTGGAAAATGTAATAAACATATTGTATTTCAGACTTTTCTTCCTTTTTCTCCTTTCTATGTAGATTTTACGGTAAAAACAGAATGTAAACACCCTTGGGTATGAGATATCCTGCGCGTAAAGTTAAGGTCGTTTTTTTCGCGCGTGTAGTGCCGGGATAAAAGACAATGCTGTATGTTTGATTTGTCGTCATTCCCCAATTTCAACTGCAACATCATACAACCTAAAAAGACACTATGAACAAAAATATGGAGACATTTATAAACATACTGTTCTCGAATAGAAAGCTAAGTTACATTCTTTGAAGAAGAATTTGTTATCTCAACAAAACATATTATGTAAGCAAACTGTCCAATAAAATAATATTGTCTTTTGAGCATCCAACATTATTGTTAAAAATATGAAGCCTTTTACATACAGTAACTAAATCCAAGACGGTCTAATTTATTCAGTTGAAGAAATTTTTCCAGGAAAACTGAATATCTTTACCTAAATCAGTCTGTCACGTCAAACTGTAGTAAGAATAGAAAACATTTCGAATGAGATTTATGCATCGATATACACAATTACAACCTTCGTATATTCCTAACTGGCTTTGGATGAAACCTCAGATATAAATGATACTGTTCAACTTGCTATTTTTATTACACTCATGTCCATAGATTAAGAATAATTCAGAATCACACAGAAATTGAACTCTAAAATAAAAATTTCACCTGCAGAATTATCACACACAACTTGAAGAAGAATATGCAAATTACAGAAGAAGTAAAATTGTTCACAAGCGATTTAAAAGCCTTTCAGTGCAATAACCGCATAGTTATGACACAAAGGAAGCATTTGGATGATTTTCTACGTGGTAGAATTATCGGATGACTGGAATGTGGATGTACCCAGCTGGAAGTATCCGAGGAACTTGGAATCGCCCGGAGTGTCATCTCCAGGCTTTGGCAACGATTCCAAGATGATGGTAATGTGAGTAGATGTTACAGCGCAGGTCACCCCTAAGTTACAACGCCGAATGAGGACCGGTATTTGGCAGTAACTGCCAAAAGAAACAGACGGAGCAGAGCATCAGACCTATCTCGTCAGCTCTCTTCAGCTACCGTACGACAGTTTCAAGGCAGACCGTGTACAGACGCTTAGGGCACATTGGCCTATATGCTCGTAGGCCTGTCAGATGTGTTTCAATTACCGCAACTCACTGTCGCCTGCGGTTAACCTGGAGTAGAGAGTGCATTGTGAACACCACAACAGTGGTCCTGTGTGATGTTTTCCGACGAGTCCAGGTTTAGTTTGCCGTCTGATTCTCGCCGGAATTTTATATGGAGAGTGCCAGGTACCCGTTACCACCAAGAGAACACCATTAAACGACACCGTTACGGTGGTGCAGGATGGCTCGTTTGGGGAGGAATTATTCTTGGTTCCAGATCTGACCTGCATGATCAGAGTGTAACGATGACTGGCCACATCTATCGGGATGTCATCCTGGAACTACATGTACGTTTGTTTCGGGACGCCATGGTTTCTGAATTTCTGTTTATGGATGGCAACGCCCGACCTCCCCGTGCAAACATTGTAGACGAATACTTTCAATCGGAGGATATCACCCGTATGGATTGGCCAGCACACATACTCCGTATTAACCATCATAATAACCATTTTATACAGTTTTTTGTAAATAGGTTCTTTTTTGAAATTTTCTCCAGGGAGTAAAAATCGCAATTTTTATTAATTATGTCAAACATATTGCATCTTTTTTGCTCTTTAACTTTTGTTTAATAAATAGACTTTACAAATAAGTCAAATTTTTTTGCTTCTGTCTCTTTCTTTGCCTGAACTTCATTATCCTTAATTTATGGACATAAGTGTAGAAGTGTCGATAGTGAAATGAATATTACTGAAGAACTACTCGAGTTTTTTGAGTAAGAAAAGTCTCTACCACCGGAAGAGATATTGAGGATGCTGTCATAAAATAGGGCGCAAAGTCTTCAGATAGATTTGAAAAATCTTGGAGTCATTACAACAGATTGAGCTCCTTCAATGGTTGGAAAAAATGTTGGTACTGTTACAATAACTTTTGATTACATAAAAGCTTTAGGAAACAGATCAATTGATTTTGAAATGTTCATTTGTCATTTTTAGCGCGTTTTTCGCGTAGTGGAACAAAAGTGCTATTAGGACTCAAATTTCGTCTTCGTACCACATTTTATCGTACCTTTTTCTCAGACAGTAAACAACCAATTGACCTCGAGTTTTCGGCTTTTGATCGCATTTGTGCCCTAGATAAACCGAATCATATTTAAATTTTCCCATAGTTTCCCGAATTTTCCTACAAATTTTCCTGAATTTCGCTAGTTTATAAAAAAAAATTTCTCAAATTTTACCTAGTAAATTTATTGTTTGCAAAAAGTTTAAAAAAAAATATTGTAAAATACAACATGTGAAAAACGTGCTAAAGTTACTTGGCCATGCCAATGATTGATATCTTGTTTTAACCTTGGGCGTCTATGTTTACAAGTTCTGAATATATCTGTGATGAAAGTTGTCAAGTTAATTAATTCAATTAAAAACAATCCATTGAAGCATCGTCATTTTCAAGAATAACTTAGGGAACTGGAATCTGAATACGGCAATCTCATTTATTATTCCTAAATCGGTGGTTAAGTCTCAGAAACTGCTCATTGCAATTTTGGATATAAATGGGAGAAATTGAAACTTTCATGAACAATATTGATCATAATATAAGTCAACTTTCGGATGATCAATGGCTTCTAGACATATGTTTTCTAACGGATATAACAATGTGAAACTGAATGAATTAAAACAGAAGTTGCAAAGGGAAAATAAGTTGATTACTGATTGCTATCAACGTATAAAAGCCTTTGTAGCAATGCTCCAGCATTATGAAAATCAATTGCAGGCAAACAATTTGATTCATTTACCATTGTTTAATGTTTATAAAAGTGACTATAAAAATTTATTCAAATTTGTTTTTGTATTTTCAATGTTGTACGATAATAAAATATTTTGAATAATTTGTTGTTTATCTTGATATGTGCGGCGCTCCTCAGTTTAGTAAATTTTTATATGGCCCACCCTATTTGGGATTGGCACCCTTGCTATAAACAAAACAGAATAGCTATAGTTATAGAATTAAAAAAGATTAATCTTACGACTATGAGTGCAGGGTTAAACGTAGTTTTAATGTTTATAATAATGATTGTAAAAATAAAACAAACTGAAAGACAAACATAGCGTTTACTTAATAATTTACTTTACTGAAAAATGTCAAATGTTTTCTTATGAGTATCTAAACAGAATTGTGATTAAATATTTTAATAATCAATCTGCTATACTAATATTTTTAAAAATTACGAATGAAACAAAAATAATAGGGTTAAAAAAGACTGGTGAAATAAAATGTAGAATTCTTCACTGAAACAATCGTGTGGTTTTCTTTTTAACAGGATATTCAATAAAAGAGAGCAATATTGTGTAGAAGGTATTTCATTTACAAAAGAAAATTGTGTTATATTATTATGTTTCTAAGAACACAATCAGAAATTAAAATGTTAATGAAATGCTAATGGAAAATAAAAACAATTTATAGTCTTTCCATTTCATATTCTATGAACTTGTTCATTACAATACAACTTTTTTATTATAATTTTTTATTGCACGAAACATAGAAATCGCAAAACGAAAATAAAATAGTAATATGATTCTTTAAAAAACATATTAACATGGTATATTTAATACAATTGCAAATATGAGTACAATTATCAACACTTTTACAGTTCCTTGAAAATTACTCCGGGGAATAAAATGACACAAATGATTCTTCAAAATATAGCAAAAAGAAAGAAAATGCAATTAAACGAGCTTATCGCATTTATACCAGCAGATCTGCATAATTCTCAATAAATGCAACGAAATAAAGGATTAGAAAATAATTTTCCTTGGGAAGAATTTGGTTTCTCTTCAAAGAGAATAAATTAGCAAATATAAGAAAAGAATGCGCTTTTTTAAAAATTCTTTTAATGATTCAAGGAATATATTTGGCATTACTTTTAAGGATAAACTACGAAGCATTACAACTGAACATAATTATGTAATCGTCTTATGACATGATTAATTTCTCATGTCACGGTTTCTAATTTCATTATGATAGTCAAATATTTATGTACTTAAAAATGAAAGTTTGTCAAATTAATTTATTATTAATTATCATTATTTGTTCAACATTGATTGTTTGATATTCATTCAAAGGATGAGAGAATACTTTTGAAAGAAAAGAATGGGTGTTAATCGTGGGAAGGAGAAGGTATGTCTTAAAAATATCATAGATGCAAATAATTAATTATAATTATCTTTTAGTTAAGCAAATACTTTAATCAAATGAATGGGAGTCTAAGATAACTTTTCAATAATAAATTAATATGATTCAAAAAACCTTATTGCTTAAAATTTTAACATGCAATGGAATTTTAAGAATCTGTATTTTTCTAAGAAAATTTAAAAGCTACGTAATATATTCTCAAAATTTATTCTTCTAATCATAAATTAATTTAACTTTTATTTCAGATAAATATTAAAAGAATGGTATTGAAAGAGTCTCCAATAATTACATTTTGTGGAAACATAATCTTATAATTTCGATGCTTTCCGGTAACCATTTAAGAACATTTAAAGAATTATATTAATTTTTTTAAAAATTGAAATATACATAAAAATTTTACCAAAAGCATCTATGATTTATATATAAAATCAAACCTAATGTTCTGTTCTAGTTTCCAGTGCAAATATTTCTAGCACTAGGAGTCAAAATTGAGCATTGTGGCTGGTTTTCATCAATACAATTAGCTTGGAATTTTAAGTTAAACTGTTAAAGATTTTGTAATAATTATGGGATGTCATGAAACAATAATATATCGCTTTAGTCGTATCTATAAATCTACATGAATTACGTGTCAAGCATGGAGTTGATTGTCATAAAACATCCATATGACGTACTACTAAGGTTTTGTTGGCACGATATATTAAAAAACCGTGGTCATGGCCAATACGATAATATGTGACAAGAGCGACAAAAATCAGAAGTATAAATTTTTACATATGTACATGAATTCTGTACTATAGAGAAAGAAATAATCAACAATCGTCAAAACTGAAAAATTAGAAGCTGTATGATAAATGAGACAAATATTTCAGATAGGATGCATTAAAAATTATAAAAATTCTTGAATTTAAAATTAGAAAATTTATGGATGCTACAGTACTATAATCATTGCTGACTTTGAATCGCTCTTATATATAAAATAATTTATATAAGGGGGGGATAAACATGTTTTGGGCCAGCTAACCCCCCTTTCTGTTAATAATACTGAGCAAAAACCTATTAAAAATAATGGATAGAAAATCTAAATTCATTACAAGAAAAATGTAACTTACCTAAAAATAAGCGAGAGAGATAGAGAGTTAGTATTATATATGTAATATATATCCATCCATTTTAAAAATTTTTTTGTAATAAGTATCTATCCAGTATAGTAGTTAGTAACGCTGACTGCTGTGCCGTAGGGCCTTGGTTTGAATCCCAGAGAAGGCATGGATGTTTGTAAATGTATCGCGCCTTCACAGAATGCGGGCAATCTAAATATTTGAAGAGCTGCAAGTCCTCTCATGAGATTGATGGAAGTGAAAGAGAAGTGGGAGACTACTTTAGGATATTCTTTCTCAAAATTAGGTTAGAGCAGAGCCAAATCGTATTGTCACCTGCATGGTGCTTAAGACTACTGCAAACGACGGGCGTACAACTAATGCCTTCCCACGATGAATTTCGTGGGTCTCGGTCTGCTTTTACTAATAGGGTGGGATAAGTAACAGCAACATCAAAATATATATGCATGGTTTACTATTCAAATAGCTGTAGATTTAATTGCATCTTTCAAAGATTTATTTTAATACAGAATACCAAACATTTATGTATTTTTAGTATGTATGAATTTAGCATAACCCATTTATATATTTCATATTGATATGAATTCATTCATGTTTCAGTTAACTAATATAAAATTTGGGAATCGTATATATATATATATATATATTACCTAATATAAAGATAAACACTTTAAGTTAAAAATACTAGAAATATTTGTATTTAATTCTTCGTCATTGCTCTCTAATATCTCATTTAATGTTTGAGCCTTATTTGCTAATCGAGACAACTTTCAAATTTCAGCAGCCAGCTTTGCAGATGACTTTTTTAAACCCCTGGATTAGATTCTTTTGAAGTTTTCTTCTGTCTTCATCTCTGAAACTGGAAATCCTACACATCAAAACAGTCTTGGTAACCTAATAGAAGCAGAAGAAAGTTTCAATAAAAATATCAATCTATTTCTTAACTATGTAAATTATTTTTAACATATTTCAAATTTGTACTTTAACCCTTTATCTACCGACGTTACTTATAAGTACCACTCACTTTAAAATTACATAGAATAACCAGTTTTACGAATACTCTGACAATACTTAGAAGGAATATTGTTTGAAATTCACTTTTCGAGATATATGGCAGCACATGTTATACGATGAGTATTTTGGCGGGAAAGGTGAATAGTTTTATAGCAGAAGTTGCGTTTTCAGCTGTCATTTTGTTCAGAAAAAGTAGCTAAAGCCAAAAGGTAAGTGTCTTATTTTTTGTAGAAAGACCCTAGAAAACGATTTGACTATTTATTTTAAGTGAACAGTGCATATAATTAATTTTACAGTTTAATAACTTTGTGGTACTTATAAGTACCGACAGTATACTGGAAGTTGGAGAAAGAAGTTGTTGTAGTTAGGGTTCATTTTCGTCTGTGTAGCTTATTGTTGTTTTTTACTGTGGTGAAGCGTCATAACTATAGGGCAATACAGCTAGGCTTTTTTTAGCATTTATTTTTTGCTTAACTTATTTATTTTGCTTTTTTATTGCTTTATTTTAATGTTTTCAAAATTTTTAAACTTTGAATCTGAGTTTGTTATTTTTGTTACACAATCAAGTGAACTGAGAATTAGCATTAATTGTAGATTTTAAAGGTGCTAACGCATTATTATTATTTCCTTTTCTAGGAATGCCTAGAAAAAAGAAGCTCAGTCTTCACGAGACTTTGACCTTATTGCAAAACCTACCATCTGATATCAATGATGTTCTAACAGATGATTTGTTAGATGAAGAAGTTCCAGCAAACATCTGCTTGGATTTTTCGTTAGATTCTTAAGATGACAATCAAGAGACTGGACAAGACTTAAGGTGCAGTAGTTCACGTTAAGAAAATACAGCATTTTCTACCCCAGGATACATACTTTAGATAAAACATTCACTCGAAACATCACTCAAAATGCACATTGTGTAATGAATTGTTGTGTATAAATGAAAAGAAAAACTGTTTCATTGAATCTCATCAAATTATGTATAAAACAGCTTTTATGTGTAAAAAAGTAAATATATTTTTAAAAATTAGTAATTTTTAAAAATAAGTATTTTGGGCAGTAAAATATTAGCGTTCTCTGGTTATTTAGCATTTTTAAGAGTTAAAACTGCGTTAAAAAATCATTCGGTCTTTTCGTATTATGATAATATTTGAGACCTTTGTGGACTGACGGTACTTTAAAGTACTAATTTAATTAATTAGCTCTAACGAATTAAATTTTCCAAAGTTTAGTATTTTACTTATTTATATCCCTTAATTTTTAATGTAGTGAATCAAAAAAGAATCGCATGAGAAAATTTGAAGTAAATCATAATGCGGTAGATAAAGGGTTAAACATTTCACTTTTGTGCTTTAAGTGCATCATAAGAACGGAATTAGAATTATACAATACACACACACACAGATGAGCCATTGCAGAAAACCATTAACATTGAAGAAAATCGAAATGCTTCTCATGAACTTTAAGTGTAACTTCTGTGTAGTTTGAAGTTGTTTGTAGCGTTGATTTACTCAAGTTGTAAGCATTGGTTTGTCAGAAAGAACTTATTGGCTCCTTTGGGCCACTGTAGATAGATTGCAATTGTTCTGTTTACTTTTTCACGCGAATACCACATCCTGAATCCTAATATTATTTACTTTACGACTTGGGGGAGAACTAAGCTCAAATAACGTTCTCAAATTCAATATTGATTTTTTTGGTAGAATTGACGCTCATTGAGGAATATGCATTAAATATAGTATTGTTTACACTGCTTCCCTTAAGTATTACAGCGTTAAAGTGTGTTTGATTTTCCTCTAGAACTGCAGATGTTCTAAGAATATTCTTTAAATGTGCTTGATATGGTTAGTGAGTTTTCAAGGTACTTTGGATTAAATGATTATAAGAGAATATAATCATACATTTTTCATTGTTTTTAATTAAGTTATTAAAAACTATGATACTTTGAAGAAGAACAAGCTAAAAAATTGATATAAGATTTGAGTTCCTTATTGTTACGAACCGCAACTTATAATTTTAAAAAGAGGCATTTCACGAGATATGATATATAATATTATGATATTAGTTTAATAATACACCAAAATTTTTTCACGATTCATTGAAATGTGGATTAAGTTTTTTTTAACGCTATCAATTTAATTCTGTAATTTTAATTCAGAAAATTCTTTAAAAACTCAATTTAGAAGCCCAAAAAATAAAGGAAAGTTTTCTAATAGTATTCTTACACTTTCTAAAACTATCACTAAATCATTTTATTTAAACAATCCATTCCAATACATCTCAAAAATTCAATCTCATACATTCGTCATTGCACGCAGACTATGTCATTTACTTCAGATAAGAAATCATCGTAGTTTTTTAAAACATCAAAATTACATTAGAGAATATTTTGTTTTAAAATTCGTATTTTACATTTGCAAAGCTGAACTTAATTATTTTTGAAATTATTTGTGCTTGTGAACAATTTTACTTCTTTGCTATCTTTCCTTATATACCCCTCTCTTACACGCTCGTCATTGCAACGTACTATCCGCGCCATCTGGTGGTTTCCTGTAATTTGCATGTTCTTCTTCAAAATGTGTGTGATAATTCTACAGGTGAAAGTTTTATTTTAGAGTTCAATTTCTGTGTGATTTGAATTATCCTTAATTTATGGACATGAGTGTATTTCATTAAAAGTAATTTTAATACGTCAATAATTAAAAATTATTATAATGATATGAAGAGATCTCCGAAATCTCTTCTGGAAGTTAAATGTAAAACATTTAATTTCGTGTAATCCCATTATTATTGAAGTTTTAAAGAGTAAACTGATACAATTGAAAAATGCACCACTACGGTTAGAGAATTTAAATATTAGTCATTTATGTTAACATTATAATAACGATAGTTAGCATTCTATGCGGTCTTTTAAATTTATAATATTTATTTTGTGAATCAAGATCTACGTAATTACGTTATGGTATTATTTAAACTTCCTCGACGGGTTTCTAGATAATTTTACCCTTAAACCAAAATTCTTTTAGCTATTATATTCATTAAGTCTAAAAACAAAGGAAAAGGAAATGTATACAAAATTTCCTTGAAACTTTTGTTTTGAGTTTGTACAAAAGGATAATATCTTCAAAAGTGCTTTGAAACTCAAGTCATTATATTTCTATTTGCTTTAAACTTTCTTTGGCTCCTAAATTTACATTGATATTATCTGAATTACATCAACTGAATATTTCTGACTGGTTGATTCTCATTTCAAAATAAAGTTCTTATTTGTTAGGAAACATGTTTTATTCGTTAATAATAAAACCACGTTCGTACTCAATACTATTCATAAAAATGTCACGTTTTTTGCGGAAGGTACATTTTTAAATTTTCACTAAAATTTTAGATATGAGGTGTGAATTCGATACATGGATTCTGGCAAAGATTACTTTATGTTATATAGGATTGCTTAATAGAGACAGTTTTAGTTGGCCTGATCTTCAATATGGAATTATAAAAACGCTTGGCATATTGCTATCGTCAAAGGTTATCTCTCCTATAAATAGACTTAGTTATTTTTTCTAAAAATCATAAGATTAGACTATGATAACCTAGGTTACCTGAATTTTATCATTTCGGCTTAGGTTGCTTATTTCAGGTATCATTTTAACTGTACTTAAATAGAAAAAAATTAAGTGAATTATTTTTTTGAAAATAGTTGAATGTCTTATTTTTTCAATTTTTTTGTACACGTATTTGTACCATAAAAGTAATTTGCAAAAAAAAAAAAAAAGAGACTAAATATTTATTTTTTTTTACCTTTTTCCACACACATACAAACACACACACATTATGTATATATATATATATATATATATATATATATATATATAGATGTAGGGTTGGATATGTGCACTGCCGCATCACTCTTTCCCTTTTACGTCGAGTGGAGCAATCCAAACTGACGTAACAAGCTGCCGATAGTGCCCTGCACGAGAAATCTCTGAGATGGACGCCGAGAGACGTAATAGAAAGACGCAGACGTAGAAGTAATGAAAGATGTTCTCTGGTGTTTAATACGACTTATAATATATATATATATATATTTCATTCTTCATTGTTAAATAAATCATTATCATACTAAGGTTATTGTCATTTTCCCATATATATATATGTATATATATAGTATAGTAAAATAAAAAGTGGGAAACTTGTATTACCTACAAGACCAGAAAAGAAAAATAAATTGGATTATTCAAAAAAACTTAACAATTAAAGATACAAAAAGAGTCTTTTGACTGAAATGGAAAATTATTATGATATCTAAAGTTGTATATATATATATATATGTGTGTGTGTGTGTGTGTGTTTGCTTTAAAAATAATATGTGAATATCATGAAACAGCTTTTGAATTTCTTATCAAACATGTTCTGCAATTTGACATCTTCCTCAGAAATATAATTATTTACACCAAATACTTCCACCAGCATGAAATTCTTCAATTTATTTCACTCCGATATGAGAAATTCTTCTGTAATTATTTTTTAATGGTTTTGGAATCGGAGACAGAATAGTTTAAGGGTAAAGTATTTATAATTTTATTTAGAATCTAAATGTAAATTCTAAAATAAAAGATATTTAAAAATACTCAGTCGCTAATTTGGTTTAAATGGATATTAAATATGTATTTTTTAAGAAGAAATTTTTTGAACTTTCTTTAAAAAAAAATTAATCCATTAAAGTAAAATATATCAAAATGGTATACATATAAATAATTAGAATTAATACAAATTATGCATTTCAATATATGTTCATTTCTCATAATAATATGCTTAAATTTAGTTCCAAATAAGAATAATTCATAAACGAAATTTACTTTTATACTTTTATTCTAAGAAATTAGAATCAATATTTTCATTAGTTATTTTTCGAATGATACGTAATTTAGTATATAATAAAAATAATTGAGATAATTTTGAACACACAATTTTATAATGTCTGCACTATTATTTTTTTATGAATCTTAGTATACTGAATGATTTGATATTTTTCTTTATTTCACTTATAAAACCAGTTTAAAGATTAATTTTCTGAGTTTGACTTCCGAGCTAGATTTAATTACATGAGTTTAAGACACATCAATGAAATATACTAATTATAAATTTCTTCCAGAAAAATTCAAGTATAAATAATGATCATGTTTCATTTTGAATGTAGTGTGAGTAGAAATCTTATGAAGAATCTAAGCAAAAACAAAACTTAAACAATACCTTTGTGTACAGTGTCTTCTCAGAAAAATGTCATAGAATTTTATCATACTTTTTTGTGTTAGTTACTCGCATGAAATAAGTTACCTCTGGGCAGACTTCATTATATTAAGATGCTCATTTGTGCTGGAAAGGGAGATGCATAAAAAGTTGGATAAACAAACCCTTTAATTAAAGTAACGACGATTTTTCAGAAATATCTCACACAGACTGTGGGAGATAAAATAATATGCTTTTCTATCTTATTACAGTGGTCTGCGATTTGCTCACAGTGTGCTTTCCTTCAATACTTAATTATATATGACAGAAAAAAGTTTCTTAATGAGTAGCTCGTTTGTTCTATGTGTCTCTAAGCGGAAATGATTACAGATATAGTTTGAGATATTTCAGCATTGTTTTCTTTATTTTTTGTTGTTTCAAACTTGTATAATCACTACTGAAATCTACAATTAAGTAGAAAACTACTCATTGCTGGCGCATAAAAGAACTTAAAATGGAATTGTAAGCAATGCAACTATTTGGGAGGAATCATTTAAATATCCTATGTGGGAATGCTTTTTTACATTTACTTAGATATGTTCTAACTTTTAGTTTGTTTTAGTTTCCATATCAAGGAGAAAGTAAGATAGAAAGAAATAATGTAATACAGATCTATAAGATATAGAACTAAATAATTTTTAAAATTAATTTTTTCCAATCGAAAATTTAGAGGAAATTTTAATGGGAAACATTGTAGAATGTATGCATTATCTGTAACTGACTCAATTAGTGGATGTATATACACTGAGTGATCCCTTTATCAAGACCAATTTGTCAGTATTACGTTGGGCCTGTCGTCTTTAATGTAACTTTCCACTAGTGAGGGGTTGAATGATTTTATGATCTCGATATCGGATGACACATTCAACTTCATCCAACAAATGTTTTATATGATCGAAATCTAGAGATTGTGAAGGCGAATTCAAGCAACGATAAACAGGTATATCTTTTTTCACATATCTATGTTGTCAAAATAAGGCCCAAAGCATGCTAGGAATATATTTCTAAAACCATCACATTGATCTCACCAGATTGAAGTGTTGTAGCAATGAATTTATAGTCCTTGGTTTCATGCTATTTTTTCCAAACACTAACGCACAAATTTCCATGATTCTGAGTGATATCCGGACTCGAAACAGTGACTTAACAACGCCGGCCACGAATTCATGACTATGTCCTTTAGGTTGGCGCACTTACTGGATTTTTTTAGCAGGTATATATAGAAAAGTTTAATATGGGCCCGCAGTAGATATCTTCATGAGAATCTCTTGTTAGAAACAAGATCAATACAATTGCAGGGATCACATTTTCACTTTTCTACCCATGACGATTAAAATAAAAGAGAAGCAAAACTAACTAAATACTATTTGGAAAATCCCCAATGATAAATTTACTCTGACATAAAATTGTAGTGGAGTTTGAACTGATACATATAATATATATATATTTTTAAATTGTAATTAATTTTTATATTGCTCAAAGCTTTCTTAATATCGCATTAGTATTATATTCTTTTTTCCTATGGTTATGATAACTCTGGTTGCTATAACAATGAAAAAGAAAATCGTTTTTTCTTACTGAATTAAAAATGAATCAGTATGAACAAACGATTCTTTTTCGTCGTTATTGCAACAAGATTTGTCATAATCATAAGAGCAGATAACATAATAATAATATGATACTAAGAAAAAAAAACTACAATAATTAATTAAAAGTAAGAAAAAAAGATATATTAGTTGTTATTTAAAAGATTTGTATCAGATCAAGCCGCAAGTTTATGCGATAGTTAATTTACCCTTTGGGATGTGCCAGATAGTATTTTATAAATATTTACGTTTATTTTATTTTAATCATCATGGTGAAAATAGTTAAAAGAGGAAGTCTTATTCACATTAAAATAAAAATTGTTTTCTTAAAATTCACATTTTTTTTTAAATATAGCGAATATTTTTGTACTGTATATTCAGATATTATCAATGATAGTAAATTGTAAATTTTAGCGTTAGTAATGCTTTCTTTTCTAATAATATGAGCTCTAGTATCTGTTTAAAATATAAAGTATCTTATTTTATATGTTTCACCTGCTGTTCTTCTTGAAATAATTTTCTAATAGCTTGACAATTTTAGCTAAAAGTGATATACTTTTAACAGAAATTATCATCACATTTATATGAGCTACATTACCAACGAAAAAACTGAAATGTAAGGCGGCAGTAAATTGAAATCTAAATTTGTCTCATTTGGTCCTTAAACATAAATAATATATTTAAATTTCTTTAAAAACAAATGAAAATAAATTATTACAAATATTTTCAAGTCAAAAGGCCTACTGCAAAATTCTATGCAGGTTTTTTATTGAAAAAGTATCCTACTACAATATTTATTAATTATATCAATGAGAAAAAGATTTAAATTCGCTAAAGATACACAACACGAAATTTATATATATTTATTTCTACTATATTTGAATATTGTTTTTTAACTCAGTATTCAAAATTAACATATCCAAATTTAGCTTTTATTTTATTTAATTAAACACAGAGATCCACAAGAAAAAAATATGAAATACATTTTAAAATGTAGGACTTTGAACTTTATCCTTAATGTTTAAATAACAATACAAAAACATAAGTATAATGAAATGGTAGGAGAAAAAGAAGTTGCGGAATTCCTTTTGAACAGAGCTCAACAAACTACCTGTAAACGAGGTAAAATGTGAATATTTATGTGAATCAAAATGATAAAACGTTCAGAAAATTTCTTCGTTATAGAAGTTGGATGGTTAAAAAAAGGTTAAAACATATTTACCTTAAAGTAAACAAAATAGATATCATAGGAGAATATTTTGAAATCTTTTGGAATTTAAAGTAACAACATTATATCTAGGAAATTTCTATTTTAAGAATTATTACATAATTATTTTTCATATTAGACATAATTCATGTTAGTTAATCTTAGCAGAAAATTTTAGAGATTAATTATTAACCAATTTTTTCAGTTTAAGGTAATTTTATTTGCAAAAAGATAGATCCTTTTGTAGATTTTTTTTCTTTACTTAAGAAATTATTTCATGCAAGAACAAATAGCTTCAGACTATTTTTTTTGAAAAATTTTCTTATAAAATTATACATTAGGTGAAAAAATGCTCGAGATTTGACGCAAAACAGGATCAATAGAGAATTAGAAGCAGGACCAGTGCAGGAACTTAGTGGATGAGGTCACTAATTTCTCGATGCGTTATTTTTTATACTTGTTGGAGTTTTAAAAATGTATCGGTAATTTTTTTTAATTCATAATACTTCATCAAAATGTCAGCCTTGTAATTTATGTGAATTTTTTGTATTTTCATCATCGAAATGTTTCCACATCTTTACTTTAAAAAATTTATTAAATCGTTCAACTATTGCATTTTTTCTGCTTTCGCTTCCAGAAATTAATGAATATTATTATCTTTCAATAACTTTGTTGAATATTTTTTATTGTATGCTTTTTCTTATATCCGTTAAAATTTTTCAGGTATAACTCTTTAAATATCTTTTTAATATCTTTAGTTCTATTTCTTACCCCGTTTTTTTTAGAAAATATAATAAAATTATATTTTCTGAATGTATCCACATTATAGTTGATATATAGTTGGTTTCTTATAACAAGACCTATATTTTCTTATTTCAATGAAAGCAGTTTATACAGCTCAGCCCCAAATTTTTACATTGTTCCATGTCTTAAACACTGACGTTTTAGCTTGTACGTCAACCTTTGCGAAGGGCAAATGATTACCTACCTACTTTAACCTGTTTTATCCCAACTTATGTTTTTTTTTTTGTTCAAATTTGAGAAGATTCAAGTTTTCCAAAATTAATTAAAGCTAAAAGAACAAAATATAAAAAAAAATTTAATAAATTTATATTTTATGTATGAAATCTGGCCCAACCTCTATATAGGATCCTGAGATAAAGGGGATGAAATTTGCATTTGCATGTTTGAGTGTTTTCTCCAATGATGAAAAACGATTTCGAAGTACAAATTTTACTTTATTTGAATAATGCCTTCTTTTATCAAAAAAGCTCACTTTCAGTTGAACATCTCTCTAATCTTGGTGGAAAGGTCGAAAGCAAGCCTGACAATGTGTTCTGTCACATATGCTACAGTATGTTTACGGATGTCTTATTTTGCACTAGAAGTTACAGTCGAGATCCTAGGTTTACCTCTTGAAAAAAATCATAGTTTCTTATATAAACTGTTGTTAGAGCTCTTCGAAACTCCTTCGTGTTGAAGACTTAATCTTTGTTACCTAGGCGTTTACAATAGCCATATCCAGTGAACTCCAAAAAAAGTGGTCAGTACCACTTTTTACCACGAATTTTAATGGAATAATGTCCAGCCAACCAGTCGTGGTGGCTACACCATTCATATGTTTGTCATAAGGATTTATCAAATTCGGCATCTTCCCGTTAACTTTATCCTCGTGTCCTCATACTTATCTCCAAATTTCATAAAATGATTTTTAGTATGACAAAAAAAAGTTTTACTTTGAAGGAACGATTTTAAATATGATAACTTACAGTTTCCTTGTCAACAAATTGTAAATAAAATTTCAACTTTTGGAAACGGTTTCATGATATGTCATTTTTCACCAGGGTATAATGCAAAGGTCTTCAGCATCTGACCAGTAGTCACGTTCACAGATACCTGAATGATAATCCAGTTAGAAGAAAATTTCCCATAAAACACGTATTGTGTTTGCGGTTTTCAAGAAATCTTGTTCGTTTCTTGCATCTTTTGCATATCACATAGTTTCTTTTACGATGAGATCATAAACTTCACTGGAATAAAACTGTTCAAAATCCTGTGATAGAATTATAATTTCACACACAATGCAGTTTACCTTTTTTAAGAGCAAGTCATTTGCAGTTGATTCAGCCCATGGTTACCATTTTGTATATTGCAGGGATTTATTCTTTATCTAAGATGACTGCTGTCTTTAAGCCTTTTTCCGCTCTTTGCTGTTGAAACGCTAGAACCTGTGCGGTTCAGACTGGAAACTGTCTGCAGTTCTAACACCCAGAGACCCAGAGGAATATCGTTTAAAATAATTTCACAAGTATTTACTTTATTCTCTTCCTCTTTATTTTTGTCTGTTAGTTCTCCGACATCTGGTGGTAACACAATAATTTCAACGTCGTTTTTATCTGAATCTAAGCTATTTAATGGTTCTAACACATCCTCTAACTGCAGAAACCTTTGCACTGACATAACTCAGCAGGGACGGAACACTAAAGGGGAAATTATTTTTTTACACTTAGTAGGAAACTGTCTACAACTCTAACCCCCCAGAGACCCAGAGGAGTACCGTTGAAAACATTTTCACAAGTATTTACGTTATTCTAATCCTCTTTATTTTTGTCAGTTAGTTCACCGGCACCTGGTGGTAACATAGTAATTTCAAATTCATTTTTATCTGAATTTAAACTATTTAATGAAACAATAATGCTTCCTCAAAATTCAGAAGCCTTCGCACTGACATAACTCAGCAAGGGTGAAACACTGGAAGGAAAATTATTTTTTTTACTCTTAGTGATGAAGTAAAAAAGAATGCGTCAATTGCATGCTTAACGTTCCACTGTCGTATTTATAGGACAGTTAAAAATGGTGTGCTAAAACGTACTTAAAAACAATATAGCTCTAATTATCCACTGTGATGACGGAGGAAGGGTTCTATCATATAAAAAATTATGTGCCAAATTTCCAAAATAAACTGAAAAAGAATTCTGCAACTTCAAAGAGATGATACCAATTACGCCCAATAACGTGATGGATATGCAAAATGTACAGAGGAAGGAGGTGGGGAAGGAACATGAAAATCATGCTAGCAGAAGCAAATACCTATCCCTACTGTTCTAACTGATGAAATATTCGCAAAAACTAAATTTCAAAATGATATTTTTCTGCTGTACTCTGAATAGGACAATGGAATAAAATTGGTTAATTTCAATCCCTAGAAATGACAGTACTTTTCAGAATTCACATTTAAATCTTCGGTGTCGTCTTAAAGCATTTAAAATTAATGGTGTCAAAATAATTTTTTTTCCTAAAATTAAGTTATTTTGTATTTAAAACAGTATTAACAATTTTATGGTACTTTCAAGTTTTAAATTTTGATCACACCATTCAGGACCATGATCACATATATGTGATTACTTCATGGAACACAGTATCTCACATGTGAAATTTCGATTTCCCCTTACTGAGACCAGTGATTACACTGGTGCGATCTGACTTAAGAATGATAAAAGAAACTAAGAATTTCTGCAATTTTCTTATTACAGTAATGATTCCAAATGAAGTTTTTAAATGGAATTAGACTTTAAAAGAAAAATCGAGTGTTCCTGAACAGGTTAAACGGTTTCAAACTAGTAGTTCTGCAAAAACGAACACGAAACAAAATTTTTTTCCCAAACTGAAGGCTAATTTTGTGTACTACTTCTTCTTCCAAATATATAAAATATAAGTTCTATAAGCTTTAGTGGAGGGATTTTAAAATTGTGATGAAAACATGTGTATGATATTAATTTTGGACTTGGGTATATTTTATAGTATACAGGGTGTTGCTGCATTAGACTGACAAATTCAGAGGGGAGATAGTAGGCAGCAAGGAGAAGATAAAACACATTAAAGAATGGGATCACAAACCACGTTTAGGTGTTGTAATTCTAAAAAATTGTTATGAAGGGATTGATGTCAAGTGAAATGGTGACAAGGGCAATAAAAGGTAAGAAAATATATTTATTAGACGTAAATCACGCGAACGTCTAATAAACACAGCTCGACGTAAGAAATGCAATGACAAGTGACAGGAATTCTTCAAAAGTGCGGCCTCGTAGGTCAAAGCATAATGGACACCGATGGAGGAAGAATTGTCGGACGCGTTCAAACAAATCCGGTGTGCTAGCGATGCCAGATGTAGCGAAGATCGATGCCATGAGATCCTTCTCTGCAGCTACCAGAGTCTCAAATACAAGCAATTTCAGGTGGCACCAGAAGAAAAAACCCAAACGACTAATGCCCGGGGAGTACGGAGGCCAAGCAGAAGGTCCGTTAAATCCAATCCACCCCCTGGATATCTAGCATGGAGGTCCGCACCGCAATCGAAAACTAAACATGAACCCTACTTTCTGGTGATTAGTGGCCGCTACTCCCTGCAGCAACTCCACAAGAAAAGAGAAATTTGCCTGCGTGCAGGTTTTTTGAACCGTACCAGGGTGAATTTATTTGACCACCCTCCTCGTCTGGCTCATTTTCATCCCAACGTCTAATATTATTGCAATTTTCACCACCTAAACGTGATTTGTGACCCCATGTACTCTTGTGATTTGTCGTTCTTATGGGGCCTATTATCACCCCCACTGAATTTAGCTGTCAAGTTTGGCAACACCTTGTATAAGTGCATCCCATAGATCGTTATACATTATTGAAAGTGTATCATTAATACCTTACTACCGCAGGCATATATATCCGTCTACCTCAACCGGTGTGTTTGGTGCCTTGGACATATACATACGTCTTTCCAAAGTACGTTCTCTTCTTTGCGCTGCTATCAGTAAAATTATTTTGAAGGCTTTGAAAAGCTTGATAGTATTTGCGAATGATTTACTTACTTCAGAGAAAATTTGCTCATTTGTTCCTTTTCTTTTCCCCACTCCTATGTGAAAGACGGTGGCACTGAGGAGCAAATCGTGCAGTTTTTAATCAGCAGTAACGGGGTTAATTTTTTTAAATGATGAGTACATCAAAACTGATGAAGAAATTGATTCAAAATATTAAATAAAAGCAACAAAGTATCAAGCACTAAATTGACTATGAAAGGTATTTAAATTTAAAAAGGCTAACTTTATAATGTTTTAAATATTCTTCAGAAAAGTATCAGTGTTGAATAGAGGATTAAATTTCAGAAGTATTGAAAAGCAATCTTTGTGCACTGTTTTACATCCATGAGCATCACTGTGATATTTTCTTTTCCATTATGTAAATTTTCACTTAATTAAATATTTTAAACTTCAAAATATTAAATAATTATTCAATAACTTGAAACATTATGAAAATAAATGGTAATGAGGAAATGCACTCAAATTTCAGAACCAATTGATTTTATAGAAAAGTTTATTTAGCCTTCATCTTGAAGTTATTGTTTAATATCTTCAAAATCTTTTAAATAATGTTGTTTATCGACGGGAATATGCAATTAATTTCTAGAGTAAGTGATGATGGTTATACCATTTACTATGATAACACATTTAGTTAATGAATGTTATCTCTGAAAACAAGTGGCTTTTCCCAGAGGTAGTAAACTAATGAATTGTAAGCTTTCACCATTACTTGCGATTATAACGAAGGAAGTAGACCAAATAAAAATATTCCTTGCTAACAATCAGTAACAATATATATATGAGCAAGAATGTAAGAATGTAATTTTTATTATGTATGAGGTTTCATTACAAGAACATTAAATACATTAAGTTGGTATTTTATTCAATTATAATTCTTAATAATGTTTACAAAATTATTATGATCAGTTATAAAAACAATCTTTTAGTTGTTTTTGGACTGTAAAAGACAGTAAAAATCTGTTAAATTTGGAGGAAAATATCAACTTAATTACTTTATGAAAAAACTTAAGCAAAATATATTAAAAATAGAGATGTAGTAGTTAAATAGATAAAAGAAATTAGAATAGCTAAAATTAATTTAATATTTTTGTTAAATGTAATTCTTTATTATCCTCAAAGAGTAACATTTTTAAACTAATTTATACATATTTTTTTAGAATCTTTTATTTTATTTAAGTTTTTAAAACGTAATAAAATTATATATAAATAATTTGAGGATAAAAATCATATATTGAAAGATGTTCTTCAGTTAAAAATATTCTTTTTTTTAAAAAAAAATGATGTATTGGATGATAACATCAAAAATTTCTAAACGGAATTTATATTTGAACAAACGCTATTTTGCACTAGTGTATAAAAGTTAATTTTCCTTTTATTTATTTTTCCAAATATTCATACTATATTATAGTATTATTTAATTAAATAAAGGATGACTCAAACAAAATGTTTTTTGACCATCAATTTATTCACAATATTCAGCGAATGATTTTTTTATTAGCGTCACTTTATAAAGCAACACGAAGGCAATATGCAAAGGAGGTAGAAATAGTGAAAACTGGTCATATGATAAGGACGACACCTTAACTGTCACTCTCTCCCTTAATTTCTACACTACACCAAAGCGAAGATTTCAGCCTTAACAGATATCCCGTTCATCAACTCTCTAAACAGTAGATTTAAATGGCACTAGCGAGCTCACACTCATCAAAACGCTGACTTTGAGTCCATGATTTTAACAACCACTAAGCTATCACGGCGTAACTCACAGTATTCAGAGAAACAATAAAAATTTATAAGCTAATGTCCTCGCTGACGTCAAGATTTCAAATATGAGATGAGCAATTTATAAGCAGATCAATAAAAGGAGAGAAGCAAATTTGCATTGAAATTATTTGTGACAGAAGATGCATAGCGCATAACGCATGGATTTATCGAGTCCCTCAAATGCTCACAACATTCTTAATCATTTTAAATGAAAACGTTTTTCCTTATAATCACAAAACTACACAGTATATCTCTATCAAAATTTAAAAATGTTTCTAATAAATTTCGGTAACATTTTTTTATTATATATTAAAGGTAGGTAACTGGGACGTGAAGGTTCTTCAATTTTTGCTTTTTTTATTTTACTTTTAAAAAATAGAGGGCATTTTGCTGCATCTATAGAGACATTATTTATGAGAATTCGATAGAAAAGACGCTAGAAAATTGAGTTTTAAAATTGTAAACATATGTGTGTAAATGTGACTCAGTTACAGTTTCTTCAAACTCCGTGGTGTATTTAATATGTGTTGTAAAAAAACTAATTTTTCTATTCGAAGAAAGTAATTTTTCAACATTATATGTTCAAATTTACTAAAAATTTTACATTTTTTGTGCAAAAATTAAGGAAAATTTAAATGATTAATTAAAAAAATTTTAAATAAAATTTTGTTTATTGAAATGTAGTTATATCTAATTTTGCATTTATAAATACTCAGTGAAGTTCTTTAACTATAAATCAAGTGGATCATGAGGATTATTCTATGTTAAATACACAGCTTGTAAAATAGACAATTCGTTTTTTCTAACTGCTTATTGTTAACATTGAATGCTCATGAATAACTCTCTATAAGTTTTTTACTTTTGGTTTTATTTTAAAATAAAAAAAAATATTCATATGTATGAATACAAAAACAGAGATTCTTTTGCTATAATTTTTAAAAACATTCAATTTAAATTAGACGTCAAATTAACTTCTTTCATTCATCAAAGACATTTTTTGTGTATTTTTATAACAATAAAAATATGTGTAAGGAATTTTGTAATATTCTGTAATGATGGTGTTCAAAGTGAAGTAAAAATATTAAAATTTATAGACATAAAACTTTGGTATTTTAAACGGAAGAAAGGGCGAATCATTCATAACACATGTTGATGAAATAGGGAAACAGCAATTAAAAAGACTTCTGAAGATTCTAGAATTTTACACTTACGATTTAAAAACTAAAAAATGATGCAAAATAATCCAATTAATAATGGTATGACTTTTTATAGTATTAAAAATATTATTGTACAAATCATAGATGAAAATATGTTTATTTGCAATTTTCTCAAAATGCATTTTTTGGTGATTCCAGTACACTTTCCACAAAATCTACTTTACTCATAGGGTTGATATTTTGTATACTATGAGATTCACAAATTTTCAACATTTTCACGCATTTTTTTTTTCAAATTAACATCCACAAATTTTAGATATAGCACAATTTTTGCATAAAATTTAAAAGAAATTTGAATCACTAAATTTAAAAAAAAATTTTAATTTCTATAAACTTATATTTAAAATTTCATTTGGTTCATTTTATGGATTGTTTTGTTCATAAAAAATCTGTAAAATTCCACAGATATATATGTAGTAGATTTTATGCAAAGTGTACCTAAAGGTAAGAACATGCTTGAAAATAAAAAAATAGTTATAAACTAATTATTGCTCTTACAGATTTATTTGTAAGTTAAAATAAAAAAATTTCACTTTAACAAGTAGATTAATATACAGATAATTCAAATAAAATTTTTATTTCCGTTGCTTTAAATTTAAGTAAGTGAGAACCATTTAAATTTGGTGCAAAAAAAGTTCATTTTTCCTTCTCGCAGACGTCCCAGTTACATTAATGTCACCAAACACAAATGTTGTCATAAAATTTATTAATTTATTGAAACACACACACATACACAAACATATATATATATATATATTTATATATCGCATGTTGGGTTCCACCGTAAATCTTAGAGTAGTACTTGCTATGAAAAAATATGTAGTGATCTTTTTTCACAGCATATGCAGACATAAATTTACCTGTAAACTAAGAAAACAGAATCATTAATTTTTAATTAGTATTACAAAATGCTGATCCTACTTCAATTAGCAATTATCAAACAAGAATATTCTTTTACAAATTAATTATTTTACTTACATCAAAACTTCGATCAAAAACAAAATTCAAACAACAATTTTTACACTATATTCTATAAAAAGAAGGAAATTAAATTAAATGAGAAAGCATTTTATTTCATCTCATTGTGGCATATATTTTAATTTTGAATTCAGGAATAGATGAATTATATTTAAAAATAAAAGATAATAAATTCTTATTATATTCAGTTTAACGTTGGGAAGAAAAATACAGGTAATATGGTATGTATACGTTTTTTTATAATTGAAATGCATTTTTAAAAAGGCACCTTCCTTCGCACGAGCTATATAATTTCAAAGAGATATGCCATTTTCCAATTATTCTCAAAGAATTTTTACTTAATTAAATCTTCAGAGAAAACTATTCTAATTATTTCTTATTTCCAGTTATTTGGATATAATTCTTTTTGGAATTAATTACTTTCAAATTAATTTTCTACTTTTGAAACAATTCCACTTTTTTCTGAAGAAATATCGGGTTCTTCAGCATCGTTAAAAGTCAAGTTTAATTAAATGACAGAAACAAAGGATGCCAAGCACGTATACCATCTTCATCTATAGCGTTAAAGGACTAATTGCATTGTACGTTTTTGATCATACGTTAGTTGAATTACGCTTTTGAAGTTATTAAAATGAATTTGTTTCAATTCTTTCAAATTTCTCTACCGATAAAATGCTCAAACTTAGTGAAATCAATAGAATATCGACGGTTACTGGGTACAGAACACGCTTACACAGAAGGAGATGAAATATTTTAAACAAATATTACTACGATAAACTTTAATTCTGGCGCTTTCTTTCGAATTGTATCGGAGAATAATTCCCTCGTTGTTTAAACTGAATTCTATTCCACATTTGATGACTATCGATATGTCAGAAACAGCTTCAATAACAATACTTCAAATGGAGGTCGATAACCCAATAGAAGAATGAATGTGCTCAATCGATGTGCTGAAGAGTTTCGTAGGTAGCGATTTGAAACATATGAATCAGCACGTTTATAATATCAGAAAAATGAAGGCTGTCTACTACGCTGAAATGATTTATAACAAAACTTTCTTCCCTCGTAAATCTTATTCTACAATTATACAGCTTATAATTTGCATTTTTTGTTTTTGTTTTAGTTATTTTAAAAAAGTATACACCAAAGTACGCTAAAAAATGTTATGATAAAAAGTTTCAAATTTGGATAAGTTTAAGTAATTTATACTAAAATGATTTTAATACATAAAAGTAAGATATATATATTTTTTACTTGATTAATCCTTAAGTATTGTATTTTTTTATTTTTGAAATAAAAAAAAGTTTAAATAGTGAAAAAAAGTCTGAAAATTAAAAGAATAAAATGTACAAATATTGTACATATATGTAAACTGAATATGATATTTTTCGTGTTAAATAAAAATTCTAAAAGATATTCTAATTATTATACCAATTTTCTCAAGGTACATTTTGCATAACTAACATTCATCCAATTAAACTAAAAATAAGATTTTCTTCCATTATTAATTTTACACTAAAATAACGGAATATGTTTACAAAATATGTATTGTAATTCTGAGCTATATTTAAATGAAAAGCATAAAATTTGATCCAATATTAAATTCTCCTAAAACCCAAATTATTCTGTGTGAGTACAAGTTTAAGTTCATGTTAATTACTTTAACAGCACTCTATTATTTCAAAATATGGTCTGTCATATTATTGAAACTTGATCCCATGAACTCTGCGATCCATTGATCAGTTTTGCGGAAAAAGAGTAAACCAAATAAATTTTATATATCTTTAAATATTTAAAAAAAAATTGTTGTACAATATTAATGGCCTATGAATCACTAATCCCCACTAGATTTTGGTTATTATCTTTACTATTACCCATAGTATTAACAAGTGTTTGGCGCAGTATAGCCCAAATTGGCTCTCACACCATGAAACTACACACATAAATTACTCATTCGGTTACTATTGTTATTCAAAACATTTTTCCTCTCTAAATTTCATAAATCCTTTGAATTTTAAGAAGATATGGGTGCAATAGAGTATTTTTATTAAGGTAGTAGAAGATATTTATGGTCTAGATAAAAAGTTTCGAATTCTAGCCCATGGAGGTGTGAGGAAGTACACTAAAGAAGGTGCCATTTTAATCAAATAAACACTTTTATTACGGTTATCGAGCAATTATTTAAATTTTATCTATGCTGGAATACTTGAAACATTAGTTTCTATTTTATAAATCTATAATTATAAATTCAATACGTGTCGGAAATTCTTGATCCAGTAATACTGAGCAACCTAAACTGACCCGCCATGTCCTTTCTATTAAACCCCGATATTTTCAACTATTACTTCTCTAACTCCGATGGCTACAATTGCCAGCCTTCCTTTAATTTCCCTAACAATTCTCATTGACGTAAATCGTGGTTCCTTTATAGATAACAGTTTTGTTATCATATAACGTTATAAAAATAGTTTCCATAGCAGGTTATGATAATCGCGAATAGAACTTAGTATTTGAAATAGAATAAAGAAATAGTTATTGTTTTATTTTTTATATTTTCTGAACTAGATTGAAGCCTAACACACACAAAATGGACAAAAAGTTATTTTTATATGTTTAAATTTCTTTCATAAAACGTCACATTATGAAGTGCAACAATAATCAGCATGAGTGAGATAGAACAGCTGTTTTATAGAACTGGGTGAGTGAGTAATTGAATATTAACGTCTCACTATTGAGCTACACGAGCCCCTTGGACGACTGACCTCGTGTTTTTGAACCATGGTCAAGAGAAGGAGCAACATCTAAATCGGCACATCCTTTTCCTAACTTCCACACCGTACTAAAAGGTGGATGTTTGAGCCTCCATATGTTTAACGTGCATCACTCCCCTATTCGGTGGGTCTTCAGCGGTACGGGCTCGAGATAAAAAAAAGCAAGTTACTAGTCTGTTACCTTGACTACTAGGCTACAGTGGCCACTTATAGACCCGAGATGATAAAGTATGTTGCTATTAAATTAATCTCTGAAAATTAGAACTTTTCTGTCTACATTCTACGTAGACCAAACTAAATATTGTTCAGCCCCAATATTGGTAATATTGGTTGTAGAAATTATCTGTTTAAAAATACAACTTACAATATTAATGTCTTCTCCGAACTACCCTTAATAATTAAAAAGTCTCTAATATAAAGGAAAAAATTGTCAAATCCAAATGTAATTGGATAAACTTGTAAGAATACTTTAAAGCTTAAATGTGAGTAATTGCAAAAATTAGGCTTAATTTTATCAACACAAATTATCACCACCAAATAGGATAATGGAGAAACACAAATACTATATTCAAAACGATATAAACCCTGAAAAGCAATCAAATACGGGCTTTATAGTTCATTTGAAGGATAAATTGAAATCCTTCATTTCTGGATATAGTCGTATGCATATAGGTGATCTAGCCGTTAGGATTCAATTCGTCTCAATATTATCGCAATCAGACCATTCAAATATTTATTCAATTCACCATTATTTGTGTAATCGTGTTGTGTATTCATGCGGAGAATCTGAAAGGATCAAATTATCTAAATCTGTATAATGTATGGATTCAGTAATATAAGAGCTTTATTGTCAAGAACAGATCTTGATAAAACAACCTATTTTAATCATTCCAAAATGTTAATGTAATAGTATTAAACAATTTCTCTATTACTTTATAGCTTTTAGATTAACAATATGCCATACTATAGCTTTATTGCATTCAGAGTAATAGGCTGAATTAATATCATTGATTAATTGGAATTAATAGCATTGCTAATTAATAGATAAAATCGTTAAAATAGACAGTAAAAAATCATTTTCAGTTTCTCAATTAATTAACTTTTAACTAAGAATATGACAAATATTAAATATAACTTATAATATATGTTCTCGTTGTTCGTGTGTTAATTTTTTATTTCGAATAAATAGTTTTTTGACCGACTGCGTTTAAAATGTAAATATATATTTAATAGCATTATAAATTTATAATCATTTGAATTGCAAAACAATGTATGCGAAAGCCTACATTAGAGCCTTTTTTAATGATAATCCTAAAAATTGATAGGCTTTATTAATATTATTTGTATTTTCTTGAAATAATATTATAGGGGAGATTTAAATAAACACTGGATATCTTGTGAGTATATATTTATAATTTATATAATTATATTCTAAAATATAAACAGTGTATATATAAATTTTTAGTAAAAAACTTCAAGAAAAGTCATTGGCCTCATATATTCTTAACCTTAAGGGGCGAAAGTACACATGAATCCCTTCTATGTAAATATTAAATAAGTTTAAAGGGTTGGATATGGATTGAGTATATATATATATATGCTATCTGTAATTTAACAGAAAACACTTGTGAATATTTAATTACCATTTATTTATTTCAAAACATTAATCTAGAGTAAACATATTTAACAATAAATATCTGCATGTAATTAACACCAGCTACAATTTGGGCAGATAAACAAAATTGGTAGTTTAAATGAAGAAGAGAAAGTATGTGAGTGTACAAATAGTTCCCAAGCCATTTTTATTTATCAGTTGTTATGACATTTAAACCTATTACTTATATATAAAGGCTGCTGTTACAGAAACGAAATAATTCATTCGCAGTACTTTAAACTCATAAGAAATGGTTTTACAAAGATGGATTTAAAATTAGAAATCAATAACAAAACTCGACTTTTGAAATATATATTACTAAATGTGTATGGCAAGAATATATTGAGTTATGGAATTTACCTGATTTATAGACCAACACTATAATCAACTTGCTATAAATACAACTCAAGTAGAAAAAATGTTTATTCTTCAACAAATCATCTTTGGTTAATAAAGAAATGCATTGTAAAAATTATTTTGAAATTTTTTAGGTTTTTAATTTTTTAATTCGATTATAACTAACTATTTTCGTTCATAATATAATCAGTATGAAGAGTAAGATTTGCTGTTCTTGAAACTATTTCTAAAATACTATCTTTTTTCAATGATTATTTTAATTTTTTATCCGTGTTTTTTATTTTCTTTTATCAAAATATTTTTATTACACTTAAATTAAATCAAATAAAATTTTTCGTACGTTTAGACTCTTTAAAATTAATGCATAGAAATATTAAAGTCAAGTATTATAGGGCTATTAGTATAAATTTATTTATATATATATACATATATAGGCATAAAATCCTCATGATAAAAAAATAGTTTTCTATGGATGAATGAAAAAGAAAAGCATTAATTCATTTAAATAATTTATTTTATTTACTTGTAAACTTTAGAATTATAATTCTATTTATAGGATTTGAATGAATTCTGTTGCAAAAACTGATACTCAATACAAAATGACTCTACTATCAATACTTAGTATTTTAAGAAATATCTTGTATTAAGTATCTGCATAAAAGGAATACAATATTTTATATCAGTACTCGAAATAAACAATCATAGATATGGTTTCAAGTTTGTTTATTTATTTGTAAAGGAATTTTGCAATTTATGCAACATAATAATAATAATAATACGTAAATTGTTAGTTATCAAAAAGAAGAAAAATATTTCGATGATGTTACGAACTAACTACATAAGGAGAATTAATATCCGTCCGATGGATATTTGGTGAATTACGGTCAAATTCACTCAAATATGTTAAGGTTAAACCATTTATTGTGCGGGAAAGGAGCATTAAATCCTTTTATGTCATTGATCTCAAGAAGGATTAACTCTGGATGAAAGGAATTAACTCCACGATTTATTTATATTCACCATCAACAGAAGTTTAAAATGAAATTATTTTGAATTTAGTAGTGTTAGTCGATGCGAAAAATTTACGAGTTTTCAGCTATGGACATTTCTGTCTTTTTCTCTTTGACATAAATATTCAGCAAAATATTAATATTATTTTGAAAAATACAAATATATTCATTCATGACTACATAATTTATTTTTTACGTTTTTTAAAAGAGATATACGTATTTGATGCTAAATTGCTTGGGAAGCTGAGTTATAAAACCTGATACAAGACAGAAGGAAAGACGTAAGATTTTTATTGAGCTATTCAAGGTACTTCCTTATAAATATGAAGATAATAAGAAATGAATTAAAATATTAAGAAAAATGATGTATATATTTATATATATACACATCAGTTTTTAATCATTTATAATGGTCTAATACTATTCTATCTCTAATTCTAATGAAAAATAAAACTTTCTTCAAGAAAATTAGTAGTTGTGATAAAATTAAATTTAGAATATATTATGTCCATATTAGAAGGTGTGATACATTTTGAAATTAAGATTTCTATTACGTTCTTTCATTTAATTTGTAGCTTAAAGTTCACAATAAAAGATTTATATAGTAGTGCAGAAAATTTCTTTGATAACAAAGAGTATAAAATAGAATAAGTTAATAGTGCATTCTTAATAGGGGTTTATATAATAATATTATATTATGTAACATGGATGTTTATAATTTAATCCAGGAGCAATCAGGGCATGTTGCTTATGCATTATAAATGCATTGAACTTGAAAACTGTTACTCAGAATTTGGGCTTAGCTATTAAAAAAAATTAAGCTTTTAAATAAAGTGGAGCAAGTTTATATGTTACATTGTTAACTTTTGAAGTCACGATATATATACTTTTAATTTGTTGCTAATTTCTTCTTATTTTTCTTTATAAAAATTCCCTTAAGCAATCTGTCAAAAATTGAGAAAAATTGTCTTCATTTAAATTTATGAAGTATAACATAATAAAAAAATTACTATTGTAATAAAACAAAAAATGATATTGTTAGAGTTACTTGTATGTTTACTTCCCATGCAGTAAAATGAGAATAACTATTCAGGTCTTGTATTGAAATTTTTGAAAACCTATTTGACAGATTAAAAAATCAAATATTCATTCGACGCTATTACGTAAATTGAGCTTACGAATAAAAAACCCAGTTGTTGCTACTTTTTACTAGCATCAGTAAAATATTACGTTGCGCAATTACTTTTATCGAACATTCAGTACAAAGTGAATGATAAAACAGGAAGCACCACAAATTAAAGGACAGTAATTCTTTTTTCGTTAGGATAAATTGCCTGTTTCTTCTTGCAACTAAATGCCATCAATATCAAAAAGGAAAGGAATGCCATAAATAAAACAGAAATCGATATTATATCGCTATTCGAAACGCGAAATAAGAAAGAAACAAAAAAATGTGATTCAGTCATCATTTCTAATTCGAATAGCATCTGAATTATTTCATTTTCTTGCCCTCAATGACTGTTCCCTAATGTAAGTGTAATTTAAAATCGATGACGTTCGAAGCATGTGACCATATTCTCATAGATTTGAGGTACGCTGCTCACTCGTTGTTGCCAAACCGTGATTCGTAATGACATAGGTTATTAACAGTTCCTTTCAAGCACAATGAAAACTTTAATGGAAATCAATGTCTGCTGATTAAGGGAGCCGATATTACTCGTTCCTTTTTTTTTTGTCAAAAAATTTTCATCTACGTCACCAAATTTTGTTACGACAGGCGAAAATGAAAAGATTCTTTTCCTTGAGGCTTTTTTTTTCTTTCCTTCTCTTTATTATTATTCTTTTCCATTTTGTCTGCCACCTAACGGAGAAAATTTTCAATTAGGATCTCTCTTTAGCGGTTAAACTGTTTTGATGTCTTTAAGATAATTACTTGGAAGTTCTTTTTAGCGTTTGGGGAAAGGAATGAATTATGTAGTTTCTTTTATTTCTCTCCTCCCCTTTTCTGTCTCTTCAACCGTTTTTGAATTTTACGTTAATTCTTCCCCTGAGGAAAGGTTACTTAATTTTCTCACCTCCGAGAATTCATGCAAATTACTTCGTTTCTATATTCATAAAAGAATGCCTTTAGAAGGAGGTGGGATTTTTTTCGTTTAATTTTCGTTTTTCGTGTCGTTGCCTCAACCATTTCGTGTTTCAAACTCGTTTCAGGATTTTCGGGATGATTTAAGATTTCAGTAAATGTCTCTGTGGAAAATTGAAGGGCTTAGAGAATGCAATTAAGTCATTTATGTCCTTTCACCTGAATTAAATATTCCAAATAATTCCACGTGAGTTAAAGAAAATTAAAACCATTAATTTTGCTAAATATGAAAATAATTATTTTCTGGCTTTTTTTTTAAATTTGCGCTGTAGAAAGGCATTCTTGATCTTAAACTAGTTATCGATTTTCACTTTTGTGAATTTGTATCTATTTTATTCTCTATTTCTTGTTTTTAATTTGCCTTTTTCTTTCATTTTAAGTTCTTACAGATGTATAAAATACCTAAATAAACTTTGTACACCAATATTGACTTTTAAAATGATGGACAGTAATTATATTATTAAAGCAAGTAATTAAGTTAAATTGCATCGAGTGTACTATTTTTATCAGGAAGCCTTTTTAGTCATTATTTTTTTACATGCTGATGCAAAATAATAAGGCATTTAAACGTTTACCTGAATCCAAATGAAATAAGTTGATATTTCACTTTATAAATGATGCATAACAAACACACACACACATATATAGATAAACACGTACGTAATTATATCACTTTAAAAGTATAAAATATTAAAAGTTTTACGTAATTTTCTTTTTAATTTTTTGGTACATTTTTGATTATTTATGAAATATTTATATATAAGAATTTTTAAGAATTATAATACATGTATTTATATTTGAAGTAACGTTGAATTTATATGCTGATTTTGCAAAACTCGAAACAATGTTAACAATTCAGAGAGGGCTGGAAATCATCAATTACGATCTTAAAAATAGATAATATCCGAATTAAGAAAAAGACAAACTCTTAATTCCCCACTTACAACTTGACGAAATCATTATGAACTTGGCAAAATGATTACTTCTTGTAAAGTAGATTTTTTTTTATTTCTGTGAATACCTTTGGAGTACTTATTGATAAAGCCGTAGAAATTTTTACAAAGAGGTGAAAAATGAAGCTAAAAAATGATAAGATTCAGTCTTTATCTGCATATATCTATATATCTGAATATGTCAGTTCCATCAATGCCTTCTTACTACTCTATTGTGTTCTTAATATGAATTTTACATTTTATCTCTTAAAATCAGGACTAGTCATTTTTCGTTAATTATTGTGAGCTGCTCGTCGACCATTGGCAGTAAACATATTTTTCAAAGAAATATTTTTAATTTACAGAATAAATCTAACTCATATTGGTTGACTTTATGAATATATAAATTTCCAACTTTTATCTCTATTAAAGATTAAGCTGAATAACAAAAAAAAAGCAAAATGTTATCTTGCTTAAAATATCTAGGTATTAAAATTGAATGTGTATTTTATGGCAATAGTTAATATACATTTAGAACTAAAAATAAATTTTTCAAGGCTGATTTGCTGCAACAAAAATCAGAAACATTAATTTTTAGTCCTTGATTTGGCCGTATTCTAACAATTACTTCTTTTTGCCTAATTGGGTGTAGCGGAATGTATAAATATAAATTAAAAATGAAATTCCAACACAACTCATCACAGAAAATTAATCAAATTTTTTTTCATGAGCTGGTAAAAAAATTAAGATTTTTACAGCCAGTTTTCCCAAATGTGTAACAAACTCATTTTTAGTTGGTCTAAAATTTATGTACGACCAAAAAATTATTTAAAATAATTGAAATAAAGGTATGATTCATTTTGTTTTCAAATATATTCTTAAATAACTTATAAAAAATGTGATACTAAGAATTGCTGAATTTCAACAGAAAAGACTCTAAATGAAAATATCGAAAAATTTAAGTCAGTGTGGATGGTTTAACTTAAAAATTCTAGACAGTTAAATTTTATTTTGTTTGTACTCAGAGACATTCTACATTGTAACATTTGTAAAAAGGATCAAACCCTTTTCAGTTTACAATCTGCAACATATCTCAAGAAAATTTGAACTTAGATCAATAAATCCTCAGAGTATATTGTTCGTTTCCTAAATAAATAATATAAATACTTTCAATGAAAATAAAGATTTAATTGATTTATATATATAAATGGACTCTAGTTCCTTTTTCGGGCACTGTGCAAGGGAAAGCAACTACAGACCTAATAATAAAATATTAAAAAGTGATCTGAAACCACAACAGAACAATAATTCATCAGACTTTCCACATTTTTTTAGTAATGACTTTAATTTAGAGGAATTGAGAAATTGTATTAATATCTTGGTGAAGGGCAATAGTGCAGGCCCTGATGGAATCTTGCCCAAGTTTCTTATAAATCTGGGAGAAGCTAAAATGACTTTGTTGGTATTTGTTAATCAGACCTGGAAAAATGGCTTACCAAGTGCTTGGAGAAAACCTGTAATCGTTCCAATCCTCAAACCTAACAAACCCGTCGAAAATATAGACAGCTACCGTCCAATCTCTGTTACAAATATAATGTGTAAGTTAACTGAAAGAATGATTGCCAACAGATTACTGTATGTTCTAGACAAAATTGGAATAATTTCTTAAAGGAAAGCTGGTTTTCAGAGACATAGGCGCACTCCTGAACAAATTGTGCGCTTATCTCAAGAGATAAACGATGGCTTTCAGAGAAAGCAAAGTAGCTTTTCTGTATTTGTGGATTTTAAGAATGCATTTGATAGAGAGAGAGAGTTTGGAGAGCTGGATTTCTTAAAAGGCTGGTTTGATGTGGCATTTCTGGCAACCTATATAAATGGATTATGAGTTTTCTTGATCAAAGATTTATTAGTGCAAGATATGGCCATACTTTGTCTGGCTGTAGGCAAACCACCCAGAGTTTGCCTCAGGGGGCAGTACTGAGCCCAATTATTTTTAATCTAATGATTAACGATTTGATAGATCTTATTCCTAAAGCTGTTCCAGGTATAAATATTTTATTGTTTGCTAATGACATGGTGATGAGTGATACAGGATATGATATTTCTAGCTTGGAGAGTGGGTTTCAGCGGGCTTTACACGTTCTTTACATTTGGTCTTATAAGAACAATATGTCCGTTAATACTCATAAAACCAACTTTCAATTGTTTTCTCTCAGTACTAAACACCATGACATCCAGCTTCAGTAGGATAAAAAAGTTCTATCTCGGACATTTGACACTGTTTATTTCGGCATTCATTTAGACCTTAAATCAACACGGAAGAATCATATAAATTCAACTGTTCATAGAAGTTACTGAAGATTTAAGCTACTGAAACATTTAGCTAGCGTAACTTGAGGCTCAACTGAAGATGTTTTGTGTACAGCGTATAAGTGTTATCTCCGTCCTGTTGTTGAGTATGGAAATGAAGTTTTAATAAATGCCTCTGATTCTGTTAAAAATAGGCTTAACCTTTTCCAAAGCAGCATGTCGCGTTTAATCACTGGTGGGGCCAAATCAACCCATATAGCTGCACTGGAACTCCAGGTAGATTTGGAACCTTTGAGTGAAAAGAGTCAGAGAAGTGCTCTGAACCTGGTTGAAAAGATCTTGAGAAAGAGAAACAATTTCCTAAATTATTATAGACCCACAAATGAAAGATTAAAATCGCATAAAGCTTTCCTTTCAACTGTTCATGATCTTTATTACATTTTCGATATTATTACACCCAACCACCAAATTTTCCCACAAGAACTTAACCCTATTATGCGCCAAATGACTTTGGAGAGCCACCTGGATCTTGTTAGGAGTGTTGGTAAACAATTTTTTATACAAAGTGACTTAAAAAGTGCTGCCCTTTCTACTTTACATTACAGATATCCTCTTGACAAATGGCTCCATTTATACATAGATGGTTCAGCAGAAGATGCTATTAAAATGCTGGTGCTGGATCCTATTCAAAGGTTTTCAGTATTAGTTATCCTGTTGGAAAGTATTGTGGAAATTTTGATGGTTAGATAACGGCAATATCATTAGCAATGGATAAATTGGAAAGCTGTTCTGAACATAATATGGCATTCTTTATTGATTCTCAAGCTGCCATTTTGTCTTTAATAAACTCAAGATATAATGAAAACGCTCTAGTGAATTCCTGTAGAAGGAAATTAGCTGAAGTATAGAGAAAACATTGCCCTCCAGTGGATTCCCAGTCACTGTAACATTTCTGGAAATGAGAAAGCAGATAGGCTTGCTAAAGAGAGATCTCTTGTGTCCCAACCTGATTCTCCCTTGTCTCTGCGCAACATCAAAATAATCATTTGCAGTAAACTACAAGAGTCTCCCTATATGGTGAAGTGCCTGCAGGTAAAAAGAGGAATATCTTGCTTAACAAATGTGGTAGAGTTCCCAGTTCTCTACCTCCCTATGTTGGAGTTGCGTGCTTTCGTTTACTTACTGGACATGACTACGTGCAAAAGCATTTATATAACATTGGAGTAGGGGATTCTGCTTGGTGCCCTCTGTGCAAATAGGGTGAAAAGTATGGTGACCACCTCAGACACTGCCCTATTGTTTTAAAGTTTTTTGTAGACAACTGTACGGAGGCAAATTTTAATTCTTTTATGCTTCGTCATCATTTTATTGGGCTGCTGGTTGACTAATGGCAGAGATGCCAAAAACGGGCGTAGGGAAAATTATATATATGGGATTTTCCTCATAGGCCGCACTCTAGAGGGCGCTGGCGATGCTAGCCACCAGCGAGAAAACAAGAGGAAAAAAAGGATTAGAAAGCGAGCAAGGACTCGACGCGCAGGCCTGAGATCCAACACTGCTGAAAAAGATTAAGAAACCGGGATCTGGCCGTAAAGGGACTAGCTGTCCAATGCTGGAAGGGGAGTGACGCGTAGACCACTCATCCATCACCTGGACTCCAGAAACCATCGTGAACTATGCAAGAACAGTGTTACCATTGTGAACTGTTGTGTGATAATTGTATTGTGAATTCCAGACTGAGAAACTGTCGTTAAGTGAAAGAAGATCCATTATATCGCTGTGTGTTCGTCCATTAGTGTGTAGACTTGTAACAAATGTTCACCATTATACGTTAGTTTTAGTCAAAATCAGTGTTGTCATTAAAATACCCCTAGAACTCCGTAAAACAACCCCACATATATATATATATATATAAATAATATATAAATATATATATATTAGATGTTTTTGATTTTAACATTCTTAAAGTGCCTTGTTGGAATTCTAATATATAAATTTAAGAAACAGAAATATTTTTTAACAATATTTATGGTAATAATTTATTAGTTAGTGATAAATTTAATTCTTACAAAATTTTAATTTAACTTTATTAGTCATTGTATTGAACATGAGTACTTTGCTAATTTTCTTTACAATTATATTTCTAATAATTCTCAATGAAACGAAAAAATGCAATAATATTTGCAGTAAGTGTTTTTTAAATTATTATACAGTTATTTAAGAGATGGCGCTGCATGTTTAATAAAATTTTTAATAGTTTATTCTATTTTAGTATCATTGTATACGTTTAGGAAGTCCTTTTATTTTTCAAAAATTTTTACACCAATATTTATGGTTTTTAAATGTTTATATATATATATATATATATATATATATAAATTTTATTTTATTTTGTCATAATTAACTAATTTTACTTTTATGCGGAGCTGCTAATACTGCTTTTGTATTGGCGGGGAACATATATAATATTTCTTACTATTTTCATTGGTTAAACTAAGGTTTATAATTATTTAAATACATTATTATGAATTATATATGCAGCCGCGGCAAAAATTGTGGACACTTTTCGAAATTGTTATGTTTTTTTAAGTTTGTAAGCTTAGAAAAAATATTACGTTGCACAAAATTCAAAATATTTTATATCATTTTATTGATAATTTAACACTGAATTCAATACAAAAAAGATTCTGATATTTGCAACGCAAACCTGCTGCAATAATTATCAATATTCATTAAATACTAATGATAGTAGTGAGTTATCAGTGCTTAGGGGGGTAGCCTTTATTTTTTTATCACATCATTACTTCGATGTTTCATTGAGCTAAAAACCATTTTAATCTCTTACTTTGTTATTACATGATGCCAGGTAACAATTATATCGTCATTTATTTTTTTTTTATTTGATGGGTACCTCATTTGGGCAAGACTTTTCAAACGGTGCTACAAGTGTTCCATAGCTTTGAGGTCAGGTCTGTTTCCTAGCCAGGACAACAATGATATTTAGCAATGACATCAAATAAAAGAGTCAATTAGACACCTAGAAAATGATTTCTTACGAGAAAATGGTCTTTATTATGCTTTATAATTGCAAGTTAGGTGAATGGTTCAGTGAATACATCTCGGAACTGAAAATTTTGTTTATAATGTCTGGAGATAAATTTAAAAAAAATAAATTAGGGAAAAGCCGAAAAAAGTGCACTCCATCTGTTAATGACAAAAGAAACAAAAATATTATGTTTCCAAGATTAAAGAATGTCATCAAATTTCAGCAGAAGTAATTTGAATCTCGCTGGTATTTTTTCCAGTTCAGAAGCAAACAGGAGAAGATTAGAAGACGCTAAGCTAATAGATAGAATTCCACACACAAAAAAGTTTTATCCCAATTTACAACATAGATAAAAAAGGACTACAGTGGTCAAGGAACATATTAATTGGACAAATGATTAGTGGTTACAAGTTATATGGATGGATGAAACTAATAAATCGTTTTTCTGTAGTCATGGCCCAAAAGATGTAAGACGTAGAAAAGAAGAAATACTACATACTGACTGCATCTCGGCAACTGTGAAGTATCCACATAGTTATATGATTTGGCCATGCATATCAGCAGATGGTACTGGTTGTCTTCATATCATCAATGGGAAACTGAATGTCAGAAAATACATTAACACCATTCTAGAACACAAATTTCTCTATTCCATCAGGGATCTTTTTAACAGCAATGCTTCATTTATTTTTCAGTAATTTTCTGTTCCTTGCCACACAGTAAACTAATCGAAAGACTAGGGTTGTTCTTAGATCATTGAGTTGTTGCAATGGACAGAAAAAAACCTGACCTCAATCCTCTCGAAAATTTGTGGCACAGTTTGAAAACTCTTGTCCGAATGAGATATCCATGATATAAAAAGGAACTAATTCAGAATTTAATTGTTTCCTGGCATCATGTAATAACGAAGGAATAGCTTAAAACTATTTCAACTCAATGAAACATCGATATGAAACTGTAATAAAAAATAAAGGATATCTCTCTAAGAACTGATAGCTCACTGCTATCGTTAGTATGTAATGCATATCCATAGATATTGCAAAATAGCTTTTTTTAGCGTTGCAAATATTTGGAATTTTTGGATTAAATTTAGTATTAAATTCTCTTTAAAATGATGTACAATTCTTTGAATTTTGTGCAACGAAACACATATTTTTTCTATAAGCATACAAACTTAAAAAACCTAAAAATTGTAAAAAGTGCCCACAATTTTGGCTATTACTATAGAGAGAGAGAAAGAGAAAAAGATAGAGGCATAGAAATACAGAAAAAGAGAGAGATTTATATATTCTCTTATTACTCTTTATTAATTAACAGCTACAACACCATTAATAATAGTTTCATTTCTCCAAATTCATTCCGAAATTTTTAATTAAGCATAGTCATTATGTCATTTTAAGCAATTGTTGTATTTATTTCGAATTCTTTGAGAGATTTTTAGGTCTTAACGTGCAGTCATCTAGTAAATGGAATTTTTATTAAGGTATTGGGAAATTTGAGTTTTTCCTAAAATGACTGAAAAACTTTTGAAAACTTTGACAAGCTTTTGAAATCACATTTTCTAAAATAAATCACACTATTTCATTAAAAATTTAAAACCGTAATGATTTATAAAATTTTTTCCTTTTGATTAAATAGAGGGATAAATTTACATTTTTTAAAAATCTTCTCATTTTTTTATTTACTTTTTTCATTAAAAGTAGTACTAGATATGCACTAGATAGTAGTAGTTCAATTTCATTTCAATGTTTTGTGGCAGAGTTGATTTATTCATTTATATTTTACATTTAAAGGTTATGATCCTATTCTACTATTATAAAATTCCGACATGATAAGATTTGTTTAGTTACTTAAAAATCACTTTAAGAACCCATAAATTTCAATGAGACCAACCACTATTGGTTGGAAAATACGTAGATGATACTCAGTTTCACATATATGTCCTATGTTTTCCTAAAGCTTTAGTGTAACAATAAAACAAAAATGGTAATTAGATAATCCATTAAACTCTTAGTGGTACAGATGATATTCTCATTTAACTAAAATGTCTTACGAATTGTGTATAAATAATTACTGAAAGCCACTATAGTAAGATTAAACAAAATGACCTGCACTAATAATGCATTCTTCTTCTCTTTGCTTATATATATTATTATTAGGCATTTACCAAATTAAAGATGCCTTGTTCTTGAACTATCTAAATGCTATTTATAAGTACATGTCCCATATCTTATACAACAAACATTTATATTATTTACTAAATCAGAAACTCTCATGTATTAAAGATATCTGTTGTAATATAAACAGTCTTATATATTAAAAGCATCTTGTATTAGAAACATTTTCTCCAAAGGTTTATAATGTGCTAACCTAGAAACATTGTCACAAATATAAGTGAAGAAATATGTGACCTGTTTTATTTGAAAGTGGTGTACGTCTGTTTTACGTTATATGGAGATATTTTCCATTTTAAAAAAGCAATTATATTTGTAATATTATTAATTACGTAAATTTATTTTGACAAAGGTTAAAAATTTTGAAGAATTTTTGAGGGAACTCTTTATAGATAAAAAAAATTCATAGCAGTTTGTATTTAATGTTATAATAACTAACTTTTTGTCCAAAATGGACTTAACCACTTTCAAAGAAAACGGTTCATGTGTTTAATCTAATATGTATATTAATCGAATCATTAGTTTAATTAGGATATACCCAACTTTCAAATTTAGAAAAGTATTGTCATAATTTTTTATTGTATGTTTATTATAAAATGCATTAACTCTAATTTCTCGTATTTGAGATGAATATATAAAATTTTCTTTTGAGTATCATCAAAAGTTTCGATAAATATAGCAGGATAATTAAAAAATAGAATGTGAAAAATAAAAACAAAGAAATTAATGATATATTTAAATACATTTAATTTAATTTTAACTTTTATATTTAAAATATATTTAATTTTAGTTACAATCGATCTTTATGAGGAAAAAAACTTATTTTCAGATTTATTTTTTGAGAAACTTGAAGCTTATTGATATTACTGAAAAAGGATATTTACGCGGATGTACTAAAAATTTTACTAAAACAGTGCTTACTTTAATACTTTCATAAAATTATCACCTACATTCATTGTAGCAGGACTAACAATTGTAAAATTTATATAAATATTCTCAAAACTAAAATTATTTTAAAAGTGTAACAAAATGCAAATATATTTCTCAAAATCTATGGAAACAATTACTTTATACATAAATTTCATTTAATGATAAATCTTCTCTTATTATCGGATTACTTAAAACTGAAGTCAATGTTTTCTTTTTTGTATGTTAGTGTATTCACGACTTCGTCCACTGGGTAACTATGGCGATTATATTTTCTAGAAATAAGGGGAATCAAAATAGAGGATTTCAATTTATTAAATATATATATACAGGGTGCAGCAAAAAAACTCGGACAAATTTCTTGCCTTCTAGAATAATTAACGAATTTCCTTTTTTTTTGTGTTTTCATGTTTCTTTATCCAGCACTTTAATAATAACATATTTTTAATCCATTTCTTAGTTTGTACTTTGATTTATGTGCTTTTGATAATGTCAAACAAAAGGTCTGCTGTTTTAGAGTTGTTTCAGCAAGGGAAACGAAAGTGTGAAGTCGTTTATTTGCTTATTGTACCTCGGCAAACAGTGTTTAATGCAATTTGCCATTTCAAAGAACTTTGCAATAATCGTCGACGTCCAGGAAGTGGGCGAAAGCGCACTATAAACTCTTCCATAAATCGTAAGACCATCGAAAAACGAGTCCAGAGAAATCCCAGGGTTTCCATTAGACAGATTGCTCGTGACACTGGAATAAGTGACAGTTCGGTGAGGTGAATAGCAAAAAGGGAGCTTGGACTGAAACCTTACAAGTTGCGAAAAGTTCAGATTCTCACTGAAAAAAACAAACTCGTACGGCTCCGAAAATGCCGAAAACATTTGCGAGTCCGCGATGGGAGAGATTCCTTTTCATTGATGAGAAGCTCTTTACGGTTCAACAAGTTCATAGTTCCCAAAACGATAGAATCTGGTCCGTGGACTCTCCAAGCACCTCGGCAATTGCTGAACATCGCCAATATCCAAAGTCAGTCATGGTCTGCGGTGAAATTTGAACAAGTGGCAAGAAACCTTTGGTTTTTGTGGAAGAGGGCATTAAAATCAATCAAAAAGTGTACCATAGAGACATTGTTGAAACTGTTGTACCTCTGTGGGCCCAAAAGCATTTCGGAAAAGCAAATTGGACGTTTCAACAAGACTCTACACCAGCTCTCAAGGTCAAAAAGACACAGGAGTGGTGTAAGGGGAATTTTCCAGGTATGATATCATCTGAAGAATGGCCACCCTACTCGCAGGATATCAATCCCATGGATTACACTATGGTCCATTATAAAGTTCAAGTCCAATTTTAAACTGCACAAAACTTTTGGACTCTCTAAAGCAATCGCTTCTACTGGAACGGGACAGATTAAAGGGGTAAAAGATTTGAGGGCCATTGCTGAAAATTTCTGCAAGCGTTTGCGCCTCTGCATTGCTACAAACGGCAGTCACTTTGAAACAAATTATATTTATTTATTAGTACGAGTTTACTCTTATTGTTATTTGTTATAATTTGTTAATTTATTAATTTTTTATAAAGTTATATAAAAAATTGTTTGTCCGGGTTTTTTTGCCGCACCCTGTATACATATATTTATATATATATTGAGGAATATATTTATATTAATCATTATTTTTAGGATTCAGATTAAAATAATTACGCAATGCTACATAAATATTATTTTTAAACTGAATAATATTATATTGTGTTATGATTCAAAAATTCTTAAGAATCGATGTAAGTGAATAACTTTAAATTGCAAATTTTATTTACTGTCAACTGTGCCTTTTTCAGACACACTAACAAGATAATATATCGTACTTTTAAAAGTAAAATATTTCTTCATACTTTTCCATGCGTTTTGTAAATAAATTTTCTAATTTTAAGCTTAAGCTATTTTCTTACGATTATAAAATTGAATGCATTTATATAAGACCATCCTAATAAAGCAACATTCTAGATATTTCTATTCGATATCAGAACATTTTGCAATTTGTTTAGATCCACAGACAAAAATACTCATTCATGGGGAATCATGTCCCTAAATGAATCCGGGCGAAATGTCATTCCATTCTTCCATTGTCATTACGGTATTCATTCGGCTGTGATTGATTTCCTCAAGAATCGCATCGACTAGTGATATCCCTTTAATTAGATTTCGCCTGATGTAGCAAATGTGTTTATTCGATGCAAGTAAAACACTAATAAAAGTCCATTTCTATGATTAAACCACTTTTAGAAGTAATGCTAATTTAAATATAATCCTTAACAATCGGTATTCGAGAATATTCAATTTCGTTTGAGTCATTTTTCCTTTCTAGTTATATTTTTTGAATAATTAATTCAAGTGCTTCATATAATATATTAGACAAATTGTTCCCTTTTTCTTGAAGGAAAATATTTCTATTTTAAATGCTCGTAGATATCATATTCGAGTAATTCATATTTCTCCATATGAGCTGAAATAATTCATTACCTTCTTTATTACATTAATAAACTCAATTTTTTCTCTAATAGGTCTGCGGATTGATATTTACCTTTGCATAGTATATTCCCCAGGAGCTGGCATTACTTTTTAGTGTGGCACTATATAGGCGATACCAATTGTCACAAGTAATTTTGACGCTTAATTTTCACTCCAGAGAGAGGCACTTGAGCTATAACGAAGCGAATTTGTACCTAGGAACTTAATTTTACCGAAAGCATTCAGACTAAGTGGGTACTCAAAGGCTTTTTAAATGTCATATAATCATACGACATAGATGCTGTCGATTTTCTGCATCATGAAAATCCACTGATTTGGGCAGTTTTCGAATATCCTTAGGTGCAGAAGACCAGAGAGAAGCCAACTCCGCCACCCAGCTGGCAAAATTTGTCTCAATTTGTAGTAGGAAGATCAACTGAATTAGATTATTTTTTCATACTCATTGTTATTAAGCCTTTCTAGTCATTTGCTAATATTTTTATATACCTGTATAAATTTTTACTCATTGAACAATCTCTGTTTACAAAAAAAAAAAAAAAAAAAAAAAAAAACTCGTGCTCGTGTTTCAGATTTTAATCATATTAATGCACAATTAGAGTAGGTATGTGAATAAATAAGGTTATCTAATGTAATAATATTTAAAAACCTAGTTTTATGTTTGCTGTGTAGAATTTACGATTCACTGTTTCATTATTTACAGATATTTTTAAATTTTGTTCAAGATATAATTAGTAAATTACAGTACTATATTTAACTAAATAATATTTTTACAATGCATATCAGCCAAACAAAAAAAATAAATAAAAATAAAATTTATTTTGAAAACTGATAGTTTGGGATAACTTGCAATGTATTTGTGAGACTTGATGAAGAAGTTCAGTTTTTTTTCTTAAAAATCCGTAAGTATGTTTATTATTCCATTAATAAAATTTGTTTTTTGAAGGCAATTTTTTAAAAAAAATTATGCACTAGAATTAATTTGAAAATTGTGTGGGAAAGGTTCTCCCGTGGCGTGGTGTGGATATTTGGAGATGGGGCAGCTCAATTGTCGTTCTCGTCACTTGATCGTGGATACAATTTAGGAGGGCTCCACCACCCGTAGCCTTCGCGTTGCCTAATGTGTGGCTTCCTATTGCGACGTAAAGTAAAATCAGTAAATCAATGTTCATGGAGTTTTAACCATATTTATAATTAAATTAACATATTTTAAAATGCAGAGAAGTTAAATAAAAGAAATGATAAATAAATAAATGAATACAGAATGAAATAAATGTATTCATAAAAATATCAATCAAACTAGAATAAACAAGAAATTTAATCTTAAAGTATTTCTTAAAATATTTATAAGATTTAGAGAACTTTGTAAAAAAAGAATGATCCTTTTCTTTTCCTGCATAGATTGAAATAGATTCCTCCTAAGCAAAATAAAAAAAGATTAAATAAAGTTACCGTTTACAAATAAATTGCAGTTCTCAACAGAAATTTACATTCATTTGAAAATGTATCTAAAATTCACAAAAATGCAACAAAGAAGCCCCTTTTTCAATTTTGTTACGAATCATTTATCTTCTAACTTATTATTACTTCACATCTTTAATTAAGCGTGCTAATCGAATATGAATCATATATATTGATAAGTCAAGTATCGTGGTCTTCCAGAATTCACAAATTAAGGAAAATGGATAATCTAAATGAATTAATTCGGTTATTTCACAACACTCATGTCTCCATCCAGTTCTTCAAATCAGCATTTATAAGGTCCATAAAGCTCGAGGGATTTCTGGTAAAATATGAAATTCCATCTCAGCCCGCCGGATCTCATCTTTTTAAGTAGTTTTACTTTGAAGAGAAACAAAAAGGAAAAATCCAAAACGAGCTTACAAAGAAAGGAAAGATCCCAACTCAAAATCACAGTCAACTCAACACGTATCTGGAAAGAGCAACAAACAAATCGTGCATCTGCAGACCCATAATAAGATAGCGAGCGAGAGAGAAAGGGAGCGAAAAGAGATAGAGACACGGTTGGTCAAACTTTGGGAAAGGCACTTAAAGGTGAAAAGAATTCTTAGGTGATGTGCAGATAAGCCGCACAAAAGGAGCCGAGGAGAAGCAATAGAGTCGGCGCCGTGCTTTTCAAAGACTCCACATCCGACTCAGACATTCAACAATAAGAGAGTTGGCGTCAGCAAGTCCCTGGGTAAAAGTATCCTCTTTGGATGGGGAGGCAGAAGAGGGCTTTTCTGTCAATTACGCATAGGTCGCTTTCAAGGTGTATACGATAGTAATTTTGTTGCCAAAGTGACATTTTTGAGGGGAGGAACTGGTTATTTAAGGTTGTTTAATGCTAAACTTAAGAAGAGAAAAATGGAATAAAAATTCATGCCCCCTATTTTATTGAATTTATACGTTGATAAAAAAAGATTTTTATTCATTTTTTGAGAATTTATAGCTTTTAATATTTTTGTGTGGGTATAAAGTAAACAAACTTCAATTGATTCAAGTAAGCAACATATCAAAGAAGGCAACCTTTTAAAAAGATGAACAACATAACATTTTTAACGTTAATGTTACATCTTATTATTATAAAAAGTACTATAGATTTAGAAAAATAAAATTCCAAGAGTTGTTTTACGATCAAAGCAGACTGCCAAAAAGGAAATTAATATACTTTGTTTTCTATGTTTAAAAATGTAGCAATCTGTAATAATCATCTGTCATATACATAACGTGAGAAGTAAACAACAAAACATGGATATGTAATATCATAATTTAACAAAAAATTTTATTATTTGGTATTTAAAAGTGTAATGTGACATACTATGAATAATGGTTTTGTGTGTACATTTTATGTAATACAATTTTCAATAGATGTATGGTTATATATCTCAGAAACAAAGAACCAATATCTAATAAAATAAAAATAATAAATGTTATTCGTTGGAAAAATAATCTTTTAATAACATTTTTGTGCAAAAGTGCGAACTGAGAACTGAGCAATTAAACTCTTTAATAGTCAACAGTGATTTAAGTATATTTGCTCTGAGTTTCTGAGGCTGTATATAGATTTCTATACTAATAGCATATGAACACATGTACAAGTAGCATTCTAAGAAAACTGTTATAAATCAAATATTTATTGAATACTACATCTCATTAATGTAGTAAGAGTTAAATCTGTAAAGCTATTTAATATTTAATTAATAAAGAAGTAACACAAATGTGGGTGAAAAAATGAATTTGAGTTAAACTTATTCAAATAAAGGTAATATTTTAAGAAGTTATGATTCAAACAGTGTATATTCAAAAAATGAAATTACTCATTCACTAAGGTTTATAACTTAAATTAACATACAAGTAACGCTGATTTATGGTTCAGAATTTAAAAATTTGTTGAAAAAGATCAGAAATCAGAAATAGTTTTTTAGCTATAATTTTATTGTTATCTCCCAACAAAGTTCCTACTAAATATATTTTTATGCATTTGAATATAAAAAATAAAATCAGTTTTATTTTTGAGTTCACCACGTAAATATTAAAATTTCGAAAGTTACGTGCAGAATTTCTTTAAATGTATCAAGTAATGTTTAAAATAAATCATGAAGCCTTATCGATATCTCTACTGTAAAATCTTTAAAATATCTAAAAATAAAATACATGATAGGCAAAATCACCTTTTGTTATTTCTAAATTCATTTCACATTTTAAAATAATGATACAGAATCTCCGGATGAGATAAAAATATTTCCTTATATATTATATTCAGATTTAATTTATCACTAGGTGTTTAAATGGTTTAAAAGTATTCGAATAATATTTACCGGAAAAAATAGAGAGTATTGGAAATTACTTATTGGAAACGTATCACTGAAATTCATACAAAAAAATATCATTAATTACTGTGTAAGAAATAAGGCTCTTAACATTTCAAAATGTTCTTAAGATATTAATCTATGTTTATACATTGCTATTGATTTATACTTAAAAAGAAAGTAAAATAACTCTTCGTGTGCATTTTCAGATACTTCAAAACAGCTGGCAAGTTTCAATAAAAATGTTACTATCTTAAACATCATTAAATTGGGTTTCGAATAAAGGAAATGAGCTTATAGAATAGAATTATTTTAGACTTTAATTAATTAATTCATGAAAACTATTTACATTGAATTTTCCATACAAAAAGATTTATTACACCATAGCATACACATTATTCATAATACGCATTCAATTATTACGTATCATTTAAAGTATATTACAAATTAATTTTTCCATAATATCAATGTTTTATTTAATTGATTTCTTAACCAAACTGTTAAGCATTATAGCTTGGATAAAAAAAAACACAGTTTAATTAGAAAAATTAATATTCTAAATTATGATGATGCATAATTCTTTTTAAACAATGCAGTAAAATTTGAGTATTATTTTTTTTAAAAATGCTGCAAAGTTATTCTATATTTTGATTAAGAAAATCAAACTATTATGTGGCATTTTTTTGACTAATACAAGTTGTGTAGCTTTTTTAAAAGAAGAAATTTATAGGGGAAATGAACTATTTTACTAAGTTAAGTAAATGCTGTAAATTACATATATTTCTGAGTAAGATTATGAATTCAAAGAAATATATTCAAATTATCCCAAATTGCTTATATGATGATTTCCTAGATTTATATATATCAGGTCTTTTATCATTATCAATAGAAAATGTCAATATAATTCTTAATATATATTTATATATTTAAATAAATTTATTTGCAAAGCTCCCCCTGCTCCACATTGCATAACACGAAGCTTACAAACGTAAGTGGTAACATCATTTTAAAATTTAAAAGAAAATTAAAAATACATTTAAGAAAAAAATTCAGTAATAAAAGCAGAAATTATTTTTTAGTAAAAAAAATATACTAATTACTACATGTATAAATATATATATCTTCTGTTAGAATTTATATGCAAAATAACTTTTTAGATTTCTACAAAGATTTAATTCACATCCTATGATCATATAAAATATTAAATTGATGCATCATTGATGTTTAAATACGATAGTAATCTCAACAATTATTTCATATTCGCGTTTATCAAATAGACACAATTCTATTTAAATACAGTTAGTGCTGCTAAATTTTTGAATTTTGTAAAATTTTTCCTTATCCGAGTCTTTGTTTAAATAACATACTAAAAACTCTCTGTAATCACAATTCACTCAGAGTCTTAAAATTAAATTCAAAACGCAGAATTAAGTCAGGTATAATGATTTTCTACAAATTTATAACCCAGTAAAATTTAATTCCAAAATTCAATTTACCATCGAAATGTTAAATGATTTTTAACTCTCCTATTCTGTTCGGGTCTATGTGACCATATTTTCATGAAACTTCTTGACATCGTAGATAAGCAATATACATATGTACTGTTAGAGGGATTCGTGTTTATTTGTATTTTAAAGAAATATTTTTCAATTTATACCAAATATATTGTTGAAATCAATATGACCCAATGCAAAAAATCATTTATTTTTACTCATACATGTTCACTTTTGCTTGGAATAAATTAAAAAGAAATAATACTAATAGTTTACCTTATTTATCATATTTCCAAACTTGTTTCATTGATGTATGCGTTAGCTATGTATAAGAGAGCACGTGCAGGGTCAAAAAGTTGATACGATTGGCAAGGGGTCAAACTACTTTCTTTTATTGCAACGTTTCTCTTTTTTTCCCTGCTGTTTTTCACTTCCTGACATACAACAAAGGAGTTGTATCCTAGAATGGGAGAGAAAAAAAATAGCAAATCGTATAAATTTGAGTCACGATGATATAGCTTCTGAGAGTGAAAAAGTATCCGAGTATGAAAATCATGCAAGTGATTAAATTGAGAGTGAAAGTTCTAACAACTAATTTCTTACCAATAATAAACGAATGAACAATAAAGAGAGTGCCCAGTCCAAGAAACACGAAATAAAGTGGAAGTTGAATCCAGTTCCACACTCTTCTTAATCAACAGCTGCTAATATAAAAACAACACGGGTAAAAAGATATGCTACGGTAAGGGTAACAGATGTAAAAAGTGCATTTGAGGCGGTATTCAATTCTAAATGTCTAATATTGAAGGAAAATTTTTGGGGTGAAGTATTAAACCTCGGAAGTAAAACGTTTGAAACATATAGTGGATTATTATTGTTAGCTGGTGTTTATAAATCATATGGAGAATTAACAAAAAGCTTATGAGATAAAGAAACTGGCAGAAATATATTTCGTGCGACTATGTCTCTTGAGACATTTTGCACCATATCGAGAGTTATTCGTTTTGATAACAAATGCACTCGTCAAGAAAGAAGAAAATTGGATGAATTAGCTGCAGTGTGAGATATCTGCGAAAAGTAAATAGAAATTTTCTTAAAATGATATAATCCGAATGATGATATTGCTGTACATGAATAATTAGTAGGATTTCATGTGGCTGATGCTCTTTCAAACAATATATTCCAAGTTAGCCATCTCAGTATTAGATCAAAATATAGACTTTGTGACAGTAAAACTTCGTATGTACTGAAAACACAAATTTACACTGGAAAAGAACAAGGGTCGAAGCCCGTGAAAAATCAAGGAATGTGAGTAGTGTGTGATCTGACTTATGGGTATTCGGGACACCATATTACATACGATAATTTTTCACATCTTACAACTTAGGGCAACTTCTTCTAAACGGGCAAATGACTATGCTTGGCAACATTAGAAAAACAAGATATCAATCATTGGCATGGTCAAGTAATTTTAGGGTTGTTTACATGTTGTATTTTACAATAATTTTTTTTATAAAAACCTTTTTGCAAACAATAAAATTACTAGGTAAAATTTGCGAAAATTTTGTTATAAACTTGCGAAATTCAGGAAAATTTGTAGAAAAATTCGGGAAAACTATGGGAAAATTTAAATATGATTCGGCTTATCTAGGGCACAAATGGGATCAAATGCCGAAAACCCGAAGTCAATTGGTTGCTTATTGGCTGAGAAAAAGGTACGACAAAATATGGAACGAAGACGGAGACGAAATTTGCGTCCTAATAGCGCTTTTGTTCCACTACGTGAAAAACGCGCTAACAAACCAGAACTTCCTGAAGAAATGCTAAATAAAGAAGTTCACAGCTCATTATTTTATTTTACATAAGACACAGCAGTTGAAAACTATATCCCAAGAATGTTATTCTCATGAGAACTTTGTATCGTGGCAAAGAAGTTAGCATACACAACAGACCTGATAAGAAACTAATTATGTCTTAGATAATAATTCAACAAAAGGGGCTAGGGATACTCTTGCTGAACTTCTAAGCACATACACTTGTAAAAAGGAAACAAATTTCTGGCCCATGATAGTATTCTATAACATTTGTAATACTTTTCTGTACAATACATTTGTTCCATGGACTTCACAACACATAGTGACTGGAACGAAAACAAATTGACAAATCTAAGTCTATATTTGGAAGAACTGAAAAAATCATTTAGTTTTCCAGTCATTGAAGCAAGTCCAAACCTACCAAGAAGTGAGGAAATAAAAATAGTGAAATGAATACACAAACAGAGAAAAAGGGAAAAACATACCATCGGGATGGTCTGAGATTACTTTATTGTGTGTCAAATGAGCAAGGTGTGTGTGCAAGCTCTGTCCATTTAGTAATGACAGCAAAACTAAAATGTTATGTACAAGTATGTATGTTATGCTACAAGTGTAAGAATCACATTTGTAAAACACGTGTAAGATATTACTGTTCAAATTGTAAATAAAAGTAAGTATTTTTTTAATTTTTTGAATATTTTTCTTTTATTTTTATAGATGTTTTATATTATTATTGTATATCGATTTCAAATATTTTCTGTTATTCTAATGGTTGCATTGTACCATTAGATCTATTTTTAAACTTACATTACTATTGTTTCAACCATTTCTTAAATAGTACTCGTCTTTTACGGCATAAATGGTTTAGTTTTCTGAATCGGGTCATATTGATCGGAAAGTTACATACGTATATTAAATACGGATATAACAGCAGGGCTAAAGAGAAAGTAAAATTTTAATATTGAAAATTCGTTACACACATTTGGATATAGAACTTGAATATCAAATTCATGATATTTTTGAAAGTTAACAAAGTTCACTAATTTCACCTTCAAAATTAATTCTTTAAAATAGTCCAGAAATAGAACTGTAAATTTTTTAAAGATTAAAGGTACAAATTAATAGCATATAGAACACAAATAAATATTAATGTATTAATAATTATGGTTAACAGGATGGAAATCAGCAATTAAAATCCATAAGTATTTAAATTTTAAATTTAAAATATGGAAGGTTTTACCATCGCATAGATCAATCTATAAATACTATTAAAAATCTTAAATATTAATATTACTCACTTTTAGACATTCCTATAAGAATTCCATCATTCATAGGATAATCCTATGCAAAAAAATCTGTATATAAAGGAATTACAAAACATGTTACATTTTTTTATATATTTATTTGAATTGCAGATGATTCGAGAAAAAAATCAGTATGCTTAAATAAATAATATAATCATTTATATGCAAATGAACATGGATCTAAGCTATAAGATGAAAAAGTTGCTTGATTATTTTTAAATTGAATTTTATAAAAAGTAAATTTTTAATATATTTAAGCCGTTTATCTTATAGGCCGACGCATTTTGGACAAAAATAAGAGCTAAAGTAAAGCAAAAATATCCTGTTTCTGAAATTTTAATTTCTACTCACTCTGAATAAATATAAAAATTGTTGAAAAGTGTTAATATATGTAAATGGGTTTCCAGAATTCAGCTGATTTTCATTAATGTTTGCATTACATAAAAACCATATCCTTTATTGTGTAAAATTTTTAAAAAAATTGTTTTATTTATTTTTTAAATGAGTATTTTTTGTGCTAATTTCATTCGTTTTTTCCTACACTTTTAGTCGTGAGCTAATGGTATATTAATGAAAAACTACCGAAAATTTTCGTATATACAGACATTTTATCAAAAATCTTAAGTAATACAAAATAAATCGTTAATTTGTGCCTAATAAATGAAAAAAATTAGAGGCCGTGAAAACCTTTTATTCTTATTGTTTCCTTTACTAACTTATATATTTTTTATTTTTACAAAAACTCCTTTTCTTAAGCAAATGAAAGAATTTTTAATGGAATAAAAAACCTTGTTTAAGATATAGAAGTATCTTAATTTGCATTAGATTCTTGGAATATTTTAAATGTATTAAATCATTTTACATTTAATCTTCTTAACATTTCTTGTACTCCTCTATTATTATTAATACACTATTTATATTTCAAAAATATTCTCTGAAATACGTTATAAACCATGCTTTGATTTCGTAACTCAAGAAAAATGTTGTATATTTTTTGGTCTATTATCTATTTGGTTATCTACCCCTCCTCAAATATTCTAATAACACTTTTGGGAAATACAAGAACATTTTTAAAATAATAATTTTACTACATCATGGTTTTTAGAAATATATGTACGTATACAACATTGAAACAAGGCTCACTGTTGAAAACAAAGTAACATTCGTTTGAATAATTAAATTTAAATTTACTAAAAGTTAAAGTTTAAAAATTTAAAGTTAAAGTTTAAAAAATTAAATTTAAAGTTAAAGTTAATCTTATAACTCTATATTCTTGCAGACATAATTTATATAATTTTACTTTAGTTTCCAGATTGAAAATCAATTCCAGTATTTCTATAAGACCCGATTTATCAATTACCTTTTTTGTGTGTTCTGCTGTTTTATATCAGTTATAAAAATGGAGTCAGCCATTCCTAATATATATATATAATATATATATATATATATATATACACATACAGGGTGTTTCATAAATGATGGGAGTAACTTTAAGGGGTGATAGTACACATCAAGACGAGTAATAGTAAATAGGAAACCAAGTGTCCCAAACGTCTTCCGAAGGAGAAAGGGCCTTCAAAGTTTAGGGTCCTAAATTTCAAATGATGATAAAAAACGGAAAAATGGATCGATTCATTTGCGGTTTTCACTAAAACCATTCTTTAAATTAGTATTTTCTTAAAAAAAGTTTTAAAGACAAAGTTAAAAAAATGCCATTAGAGGGTGCTCTAGACTTTGGAGTACCGAACAACTACCTTTTACCAGTATTTTTTTTATTTTGTTAAATGTTTACAAAAGCTTAGATTTTAACTTGAATTTTGAGCGCAAAATTGAAACCATCGGGAGCGGTTAAGTGGCGCAAATGTAACCACGTTCAGGAAGGAAAAATTGAAATGCTCGTATGTAATGATCAAAATAAAAAACGATAAAGCAAACTTTAAGAGGCGATAGTACAACACCAAAACAAGCAACATTCATCAAAGAAATCATACTCGTAATTTTAACCCGAAGGTGATAGATGGCGCTTAAACAGATTTCGTTTTAAGAGACAAAAAAAGGAAACAAAGAACATTTACGTTATAAAAAAAAGTTTAATTAGAAATGATTACAATAGCTGTTCGAAACACTGACCATTAGAGGCGATGCATGCGGTACAATGGCGCAGAAGGGATTCACGAACCCTCTGAAACACGCCAGGAGTATCGCGCACCTCTCCTGCAGCTGCCGAAAGTCTGGCGACGAGTTCTTCTGCAGATTCGATAGGAGTCTCATACATAAGACTCTTCAGGTGTCCCCACAAAAAGAAATCCAGGCATGAAAGATCGGGTGATCGCGCTGGCCAAGGGACAGGACCACCTCTCCCAATCCATTGATTTGGAAAGGTTGCGTTTATATAATTTCGCACCTCTGGCGCAAAATGAGCTGGTGCTCCATCCTGCTGGAACCACGTTACTCGCCGGATACGAAGGGGAACATCTGTCATCATTTCCGGCAGCACCTGTTGCAGAAAGGTAAGATATTTTTTTCCATCCTGGCGTTCTGGCAGAAGATAAGGTCCAAGTAGATGGTCACCAATTATTCCAGCCCAAACATTTATGGAAAATCGTCGCTGTGTAGAAGACGCATGTGGATTTACATCTGCCCATTGGTGGGAATTGTGGGTGTTAAATTTACCGTCACGTGTAAATGTACATTCATATGTAAAAAGCACAGTTGCACCAAAATCGGGATTCAGGGTGTTTCTGCAGATACCAGCGAGCAAAATCCATTCGACGAGGAAAATCCCTTTGAGTCAGTTCCTGGACTCGTTGGACATGAAAAGGATGCATACTTTCATCCTTTAGTACTCGCCATGTCGTGGAGGGTGATACTTCAATTTGACTAGCCACTGGTCGCGTGCTTGTATCTGGATGATCAGCCACCATATCCAGAATTTTTTCTTCCACAGCAACCGTTCTGTTAGACTTCACACGGCCAGAATTTGAACGTGCACCAAAAAAGGATCCTGTCTCGCACAACTGTCTGTGCAAGCGCACAAATGTTTTATCATTGGGCAACCACCTGTTGGGAAACTTTTTTCCGTACAATCGTCGCGCCTCTGCACTATTCCCATTTGCAGTTCCGTAGATGAAGTGCATATCAGCCTTTTCTGGATTAGTGAAGGGCAACATCTTTCGTTACGTTTGTACCGTGATTTACACTTGCACACTCGGGTCAGTGGCTTTTATCTTAACAATTTGCATATGCGTTCTTCTTCTTCCTCATATCACAATTTCATGTTCTTCTTCCAGAAACTTGCAGCTATAACGCTTGCATAGATAAAATTTGAAGATGCTCTAACACGTTTGCGTTTGAATTCAAATCATGTATTTTCTAATCAAAGTTGATTGTTTTTATGTTGTACTATCGCCTCTTAAAGTTTGCTTAATCGTTTTTTATTTTGATCATTACATACGAGCATTTCAATTTTCCCCCCCTGAACGCGGTTACATTTGCGCCACTTAACCGCTCCCGATGGTTTCAATTTTGCGCTCAAAATTCAAGTTAAAATCTAAGCTTTTGTAAACATTTAACAAAATAAAAAAAATACTGGTAAAAGGTAGTTGTTCGGTACTCCAAAGTCTAGAGCACCCTCTAATTTCATTTTTTAACTTTGTCTTTAAAACTTTTTTTTAAGAAAATACTAATTTAAAGAATGGTTTTAGTGAAAACCGCAAATGAATCGATCCATTTTTCCGTTTTTTATCATCATTTGAAATTTAGGACCCTAAACTTTGAAGGCGCCTTTCTCCTTCGGAAGACGTTTGGGACACTTGGTTTCCTATTTACTATTACTCGTCTTGATGTGTACTATCACCTCTTAAAGTTACTCTCATCATTTATGAAACACCCTGTATATATATAATTACTTACTAAGAGCAAATTGTGTTCATCAAATGAACGTTCCAAATAGAAATAACTTTTTTGCAATCTAAAATATACATTGATTTGATACAGTTTCAAGGTGTATAAATATTTATGATTTTTACGCTTTATCACTTTTCGAAAAATTGCACATACATTGGATAAACTTATTTTTCCTGTGCATCATAGGAGTAAGAATATTCCTTTTAAACTCCCTCAAATCCTTATAAATAGTAATTTACCTGCACTCTACAGAAGATTAAAATTCTACATATTGTAGGATCAAATAAGCCTGATATGTATGAAAAATCTTCACCAGCTAAAGTTTTGAGGGTGAACTAAAATTTGTCCGGTAAAAAGTATGTAAAAGTTGTTTCTTACATTAGTTACAGATTATACTTAAGATAATGCTTATTCCTTATTTTTTAATTAAAATAAACGTAAGAATCTATTGAAAACTGTAATTATTTTTACTTGTTACATTTATCTACATTACATTTAGCCTTTTAGATACTCATGAGAATAAGAGTTAGAGCCTCACTTAATTTAATTTAATATTTACAGCGGTAAAATTAGAATGGAAAATAATGAAAGGATTTTCATAGACATACGTGTGTTGTGAGCTACGAATATTTTTAAAAGTATCTCTTTTATAAGCATAGTTCAAATAATATTATAGTGGGACCCTTTAGGTTTAACTACTGGTGTATTTATTATATTCGTCTCAATTGAGACTTCATTTAATGAAAATTTCTGGAGAAATACATTTAGTAAAGTTCAAGACACAAATATCATTTTAAATTATTTCAAAAAGAATAGTCAAAGGTTCTTTTTCCCGTACCAAAGTTCTTACAAATTCCCTCATATCATAACACAGATATATGAAACTGGGGGAAATAAAAATGTTTCTATGAAGTGAAATAAGAGAAAGAGAGAAAAAAGAAAGAGCAGTGCAACTGGATGTAAAAAAATGGTGGAGAAGAAAAATATTCCAAAAAATATGTAAAGAAACGAGTACTAGAAAGGGAAAAAAATATCTCTTTCTGTTTCTCTGTGGAGTCAGTTCTCACGTACGGGAGGACTTGAATAATTGAAGTCGAACATTGGGACGGATGGAGAACCTCTTTCAAAAACCCACGTTCGGTAACTTTTGAGAAGGCACGTTCATGCTTTCTTAGCTGCTTTTTCATTTCTGATTTTTTCCTTTCCTTTTGCTATGGCTTTCCAGCGAGAATGGGAATTTCAAAAGATAGATGACATGGCAAAATTCTTAGAAGGTTTAAAAATGAGAAAATGTTTTCCTTTTTCTTTCTTTTCTGTTTAAAAAATGCATCATCGATGAGCACCAGCCAGGTGATACGTCGAGAGAAGAATTTGAATATTTAAGCTATCCCACATACTTCATGTGGAAAGAAAGAAAAATGTCTGCATTCTGCATGCATCGGAGGGCGAGATAACTTTATCTTGTGTTTAATGACTGTTGAAGGATAAAAGCAGTAGCAAACATTGAGAAAGTATGGTAATACTTGTATAATAGGAAACATATATTATTAAATATAAATATGAGGTAGAAACATAGTTTTAAATTTAAAAAAAAAAACTTCATATATTTTTTACTCTTGAATTGCGATACATATAAAATGTTTGTTTTTCTAATATATAAGATTATTAATCATACTAAATTGCCTCAAAATCTAACTTAAATTTTTACTATAACTAAAAGTTTAACAAGACAGTATAGGCCAAAGTTAAATAGTCACAAAAAATAGGAAACTTTTACTCTTAGTAACTAAGATTGTGTAGGGTTGAAAACATAGTCTAAAGAACATCCGTTCTCTTATATTTCATATACCACAGGGCTGAAATGAAGAGAAGGTAGTGTAAGATTAAATTAGTATCTAAAGATGATTATCAACAAATTAAGGTTATCAACAAATCCTTAAAATATTATAAACAAAATAGTTCCAAAAATTAAACAACATGAAAATAATTTACAAACTAAAGAGACAAATATTATAAAGTCTAAAAAAATATAGAAACAATTTTTAAAAAAAATCTGCACAGAACTGCGTGAAGATTCAATGAGATTCCTTCAAATAATTAAATCAGGATTACATTTGAGGAAAAATTAATAAACATACTTTAAAACATATTATTAATATATTATGAACACTATTGCCATTTTTTTCAAACCATTGTACTTATTGATTAAAGGAGAGACTCTCATGATTTGATAGTAAGTACTTTTTTCCTGAGCATATTATTAATAATTATTTGCATTCATTAACATTTTACTACAAGACTGCTTTACAGTTCATTCAGATACTTACCTCTCTTTTTGTTTTGTTTATTAAGCTCCAGTGTGTGTGTGAATTGTCATTCACTTCAAACAAATTAACTCAAAACATTAATTTTCTTAGAATAGATGGTACAGCCATTATATAAATTTTTTAAAACTATTTCATTGGTGAGAAAATACCTGCAATTAAAACTTTAGAGACTAAATGAAAATATAAATTATCAAATAAAATTACTTGTAGTTCCATATTGTGGAAGTATATAGAATTGAGAAATAAGAACTAATTAAAATAATTTTAAAAAAAAAGAATATAAAATAACATATAATAAATAATTTAATATAAAAATAATAATATATTTAATTACTCACATATACAATTCCATAATGTTAAACTCATTAAAAATATACGTATATAGGCAATTTAATCATGATCTAAAGAATAACCAATAATTTTTAACGGTATTCATTAGGTCGTTATTTTATTAACTAAAACTATGTAACAAATAAATAAAACTAACATTTCTATAAGTAGAAATACACACACACGTGTATATATATATATATATATATATATCAATTAATATGATGGAATGTATAATATATTGTATGATTTAACTGTGATTTAATTATGATGTGTTTTAATCTTACATACAATTATTGTCTTCATATTTTTATAAAAAGAAAATATATTCTTATGAACAGACAGAATGAAGAAACTTGTTCTTAACTTTCGACATTGGCCACGGGAGCCTAGGGGTCAAGGCTATGGACTCTTGGTTGGCGTGTAATAAGTTCATGTCTAGTACCACTGAAGACCCACCGTATAGAGGAGCTAATGCACGTTAAATCTGTTGGGGCTCAAACTTCCTCCCGATGGGTTGGTGTGGAAGTTAGGAGAGGGAGGCCCCATCCCAGGTGTCGTCATCATCACTTTTTGACGGTTATATCCACGATCCTTCTACTAATAGTCCTTTTGGGGAATTTCTGGTCTTTAAAAATTATTTTGCAACTCCTCTTCAAAGAAGACGTTATTATGTTAATCAAGACTACTATTTATAGTCTAGGTTTTGCAGGTTAGATTGGGATATAGGATAGACTGCTATCGGAGTAAAGATATATCAAATTGAATGTGAATCACGGATATTTAATATTTGATAATTGAATTAGTTAAGGTGTGACGAATGGTCACTGGAGATTGATTTCAGATTAAATAGCTAAGAAGTCAGAGTTATATCGTGTGAGATCATATAGAGTGTGTTTAGTTGTAAAGTTGTCTCATATCGCGCGTTCCTCGTTAACTGTCTGCTTAATTATTATTTGCGTGCATCTCTTAGACTGGATCGATTGAAATTGAAATGTGATTAAAATTTTGAATAAATCAGAGTGTTTTGTTGAAATATGGTTAGTGTTCCTTCCAGTCCCTGCACACTTTTAGGCGCGCTGGCAAGAACATTACAACTTGACTGTGATATAAAATATCAAGGTCCGTCGCCAAAAACTCTCGTGTAGCTGAATAGGGTGACATTAATATCCATTCACTCACTTAAGGTATCCGACTAGTTGCGACAACTTTTTTTTAAAAAGACATCTGGATTTTTTTGTTGTTATTTTTAGATTTTTTTAGCACATTTTAAGAAAAATATTCTAAAATTAAGTAGAGAAAAAGAAATATATTATTACTAAATTGTGGGAAAAAATAGGTAAAAATTTACAAAAAATGGCATAAACGCGGCCCATTTTGTACCAAAGGTTTATGAACAAATTTTTTTTTTTTCATTCTAATGTGTTGCTGTTACTCATTTTTGAAATGACCTTCGGGATAAGACATATTTTCATGTTTACAAAAACTAGAGCACTTTATCTCAGTTGTTATATAAAATTGCTTAAAAAACAGTGATTATATTCACATAAGGGGCTGTAAATTTTGTAATAAAACAGTGATTGTTTAATCTGAGGGTTAAAACACTTCTACTATTATACACAACATACACAAAAAATTTAAGTTAATTATTTTTAAAACTTTTTGACAAACTCTATCCCCGTTTGTGTATTTTCAAACAAACCCATTTCGAGTAAAACGTGTTTTAAAGTATGACATCTTGCTTAAAGTAGTGGCATCTGCTTTCACCAAAACACTTGTAGTTTTTGTTCTAGTGTACGGAAAATATTGAACTTGATATTTTTATCAAGCTAATAAGATGGCCTATAAAATAAAATCATAAAAAAATTGTCAATTTTTAGCAAAATTCACAATTTTAGGGTAGTCGGATACCTTAAGTTACGAGATCATTTAAACTGTTATACAACATACTCAATGGTACTGAAGGTGTACTTTCAGTAAACAAGGAATGTGACATACAATATAAAAAAATTAGTATGGTAATGAACTTATTAAAATGTTTGTAATAATTTAACTTTGTTTAAGACCACAGAAACACTCTGCCAAATACTTCATTTAAATTGCGACGCTTAATAAGATAAAAGTTTTCGAAAATAATTTTTAATATTCGATTTATAAAACAACTCTAAGTGATAGATTGAAAATATTTGATATGTTCGTGAAAAAAAGATCTATTACTTAAAGTGAATTAAGAATTTTATATTTCTTTTGATACTTTTTTTGTGAAATGTTACTTGAATTTAACAAAAAGGAGTAAAGTGGGATACTTAGTTGAGCTAAAATAGTATCAAATATAATTTAATGTATCGAATAACATTTTATGTTCAAATTAATCTAATTAAGCAGACTAGGAAGTAATTTATCTCTATACATGTTTTGCTTGCTATGATACTCATAGAAACAGTTCCAATGATCATGAAATAACGTTGGCTTCAAAGCGATATGCAGGTAGTAATCAAAATAATGGATGCAGCTGTGAATAAAAATGCCATTTTATAATGAGTTTCGTAAGCATTACATATGATAACAGTAACCATTTTTTTATAAATATAAATGTATATATTCTGGTAGTATGCGGTTGCTTTTTTGAAGCTTTGTAAGTCTTGTACTTTTTACAAAAGCGTAAAATGCCAAACATCTCAGATTTTCAAAGAAGCCAAATTGCAGGAGCCCGTAGCTGGAGCAAGTGTTCAGAGACATCCTAACTTCTAGAGGTACGGTGTTTAAAGTCCTGGAAGCGTAATAGGGGACCAATAGAGAAGCTCAAAGACAGAAACTGATAGGAATCAAAATGGATTGTAATATTTAAAAATCGAACGACTGCAATAAATGTAACAGCATAGCTCAAACATAGTCTGAATTCTCCATTGCCAATTATTACAGTTAGAAGGATGTTTCCTAAACAGAACATTTACGGCAACGGAACAATTCCCCAGCCACTTGTCACAGATGTTATGCCAAACGTTGTCTACAGTTATTTCACACTCACAAAACATGTTCGTTTAATAAGTAGAAGAAAGTAACATCGTCTGACAAATCATCTTACACGCTTTTCCTTACAACGGGACGGGTTCACGTTTGGAGGACAACTGTACAAGCGTATGATTGTGATTGTTTTTTTCCAAATGTCGAGAATAGAGGTGGATCTATCATGATATGGGCAGCGGTCTCATGGTTTTCTAATGGACTAACTGTAACCTGGAGAGAAGGATCATTAAGGAGAATTATAAAAACCTTTTAGCTGACTAGGTTCATCCTATGATACAAATTTTGTTTCCTGCAAGCGATGGAATTTTTCAGGATGATTATACACCTATCCATGCAGCATGGCTTGTTCAATCGTGGTTTGGTGAACATGTTTGATGTTTGAGGTTTGATGGCCCGGGCAGTAACCCGACTTCAATATACTTGAGCCGTTATGGTCTATTTTAGAGCATTCAATACGGCATTGATATCTTCCACCGGCATCTCTCCCCGAACTTTCACAACAGCGGCATTAAGATATCCAAGTACCCTAAAATTGTAAATTTTACCAAAAATTGGCAAGCTTTTTTATGATTTTATTTCATAGGCCATCTTATTAGCTTTGTAAAAATGCCAAGTTTATTATTTTCCGTTCACTAGAACAAAAATTACAAGTGTTTTAGTAAGAGTTTACTTTAAGCAAGATGCCATACTTCAAAACGCGTTTTACTCTAATTGTGTTTTTTTTTTGAAAATGCTCAGACAATGATTGCTCAAAAAGTTTTGAAAATAATTAGATGAAATTTTATGTGTATGTTTTGTAAAACAGTAGAAGTATTTTAACCTTCAGATTTATTAATCACCATTTCATAACAAAATTTACAGTCTCTTATGTGAATATAATCTCTGTTTTCTTAAGCAGTTTTATAAAACAACTAAGATATAGTGCTCTAGTTTTTGTAAAAATTAAATTGTCTCTTATCAAGAAGGTAACTTCAAAAATGAATAACATAGCAACACATCAAAATTGAAAAATAGAAAATTTATTTGTAAACTTTTGGTACAGAATCGGCTTTTATGCTATTTTTCGTTAATTTTTACTGATTTTTTTCCCATTTTAGTAATAATAATTTAGTTTTCTCGTCTTAAATTTAGCATATTTTTCATAAAATGTACTTAAAAAATCTAAAAACATCAAAAAATCATGAAATCTCCATTCTTTAAAAAAAAGTTGTCGCAAGTAGTCGGGTACCTTAAGAATGCTACAATATTCCATTGAACCGGCATTTCCGAAACTTTTGACATGTGTGTACCTCTTTTATAATTTTCGTAATACTGAGTGTCTTTCGTCAAAAAAATTCGATGTACATGTTTTAATAACATTCGAAACATATTTATTTATTTCATTTTTGCGACATATAGAAAATAATAAGAAAAGAGAAATAAAAGTATTCATAATGAAATATAGATAAAAGTCATATTATAAATAACGCGCGGCAAAGCACGTTGCAGTGCATATCCCCGCCAAACTACGGTTCAACGCGTATCCACACAAAACTCTTCCCGAACCCCTGAAAGTACGAGTTCCACACTGAAAAAAAATAATGGAATAGTGTTAGAGGCACACTGGCTCTAAACACTATTCGGCACTTTTATGAATCGATTTCTAGGCGAATCCAAGTATTATATTTCAAAGATGGTTCTACACCATATTAATAAAGGAACTTAATAAATCTAAGGTGTTCCCAACATTTTGATAACCACCTGTACATACATATGTTTTGAAGTAAGTTTTGGTGCAATCATTAATTAGGGAAAACGCAAATAATTATATATACATTCTAGTTATAATAGATTTTAATTTATTGAAATATTAACTGTAGTACAGTATCATTTATACATATCTAAATAAGACAAAATATTGAGACAAATAATCAAAAAATAGAATTATTAGGGAGTTATTCTACATGATCTTTATTATTGCTCTGTTTTTTAATGAAATTGAGTGCTTTCAGTACAATACAATGCACAAAAACCTTAGGCGAGAAACTCAACTTTTTGTCAAGCTCCAAGGAAGTTCCTGTAAAAAAAATTAACGAAATCTGCACATCATATGCTTTTTATTCTTATCATTTCTTACTTTTTGACACGATGATATTTTAAGGGATATCATAGAATTATAAGTATCATTACTCTGGTGGAAAGCGATTAATATTTCAGAAGGAAGCCGTTGTGTCAGAGCTATATTTTTATTTCTGATTAATGAAAAAGAGCACCGTGTCTACTGAATACAGAACAAGGGGCAAACAAAAAATATCTAAATGCATTGGTATCGATTTCAATATTTGAAACAGATTATTGTTAGTCTCTACGCAGACATGGGCGTAGACCATTTTCTTTGAGTTCATTAACACTATTTATCAATTGATAAAAAAGATGTTACAAGTATATTTCAGCTACGAAAAGAGCCAAAAACATAAGATTTAATGCTTTAATGCATTATAATATTAAAAACATTGTTTTCTTGGTACAGAATATAGAAAAAGTTTGAATATTTATATGATTTATAATAACTATATCTAACATTGCACATGGGTAAAGTATATATATGCGAAGTAGGATTCAAAAGTTCCCAGACTGAGTCTATAACTTAAAAATAT